>PVJD01001954.1:0-227947 GCA_004026545.1 Mormoops blainvillei | reverse complement strand
AATAAAAAGTAAAAATGGGACTAAGATGAAAGGACTATTTTTATGTTCTGTGAAAGGGAAGGAATTTCTAAGTCTACAGTAACTACAGCAAAGTGTCAAAGAAAATTTTACTAACATATGAGTTCTGCATATCTGTTTTGTGATCTTCCTACACATGTGACATCATAGTTTGTTAAGATTTTTTACCCCAGTGTATGGTCAGCATTCTCATCTGTTCTGTGACATTTTTCTTGTGAACATTTTTCATGCACTTATTAATTTTGCAGCTTTTATTCCCATTTGAAAAAATAAAATCTTGTTCAGATGCTGGGCCATAGCCTTTCTTGAACACATTTAAAAAAAAATTTTTTTATGGATCTGCAAATTGTTTTCTTTTTAACTTTACAATGCACCATAAACACTTTTCCTGGGAAGGATGAAAATCTGCTACTGAAACATAGGGGGCTGCAGTTGGATAATGAGAGTGACACCTAAAGCAAAGTATTAGCATAAAGCCCTGGGCTGGCAAATGCCTGCCATGGCACTACACATAAGGTCTTCAAAGCCCCTCTGTGGGGCCCTACAGCCACCCATGAGTTCCCTTGGGCCCCTGGGGTGAAAAGGGTCCTGCAAACTTTTTTGCATCCACATAATGCCCCTCCCCTCCAATTTCTGTCCGGTTTTCTTCACCTCATCCTCTACCCTAGCCATCTTATCAAATTCTCTTATCATCTCCTCATTGCTCAGATGCGTATGGTGTATGGCCTCTCCGTATTGCTGGGGGCACCGAGCCGGCCCCTCACCGGTTTTTCAGTCGGCTCTCCTGGGTGCGTCGTCTCCAGCCGGTGCCTTCCTGAAGCCTTTGGTCCCATGGTTGGTTTCCCTTCTTTCCCTCACTCGCTGGTTTTCCTGGCTCTCCAGCTTTCCCACCATCACCGGCTGTCCCTCTTCTTTTGGACTTCCCCCCTTCTCTAGTTTTCTCTTCTCCTCTAGTACTTACCCCTCTTGTCTTTCTCTTGTTTTCTATCTTTCCCTCCTTTTCTAACTTTTCTTTAACTGACATAGTATGAGCTACTTCGGGCTTTCCAGCATTCTGAGGCTGTTTGTTTTCCATCTCTCCTTGGTTCTCAGGCATTCCTTCATTTTCACTGAAGTTTTTCCACGTTGAGATGTCACTTCCTTTTCCTGTTCTGCAAGAATTCTGGACAGGTTCATCCTTTCTAGCCTGCTGAGTGCTGAGAACCAGACCTTAAAGAACCTGGAGCAACAATGAGGAGTTCGCAGACAGCTCAGGGTCCCACCGCAGCGAAGGAGGGTGGGCACCCAGACTGGGCTCCACATCGGCACCCAGGCGAACACATTTTTTAATGACACAATTTCTTCTCGTCCAGCTATTTGCACAAGGGTTCATGGATGGTGGGAGGGGCCAGAGTTCCTTTTCAGGCTTTAAACCTTTCAAAGAACCTCTCTTTTGTATCAGAGACCACTGATTCAGGCTGATATGGCTCCTCTGAGAAATTTTTAGTGTAGCTCTGCCCCCTCTGATTCTCTGACCCAAGCTAAGTCTGGAAGGATTTCTGTCACCAGCCCTGCATCCCCAGGTCCTTCGCAGCAGCAGCAGCAGCAACAGCAGCAGAGGACAGAGTCCCTGCACTTTCAGACGAGCCCTTCAAATTCAGGGACTGTGATTTTGCAGGATCTTTCTGAGATCTGCTGCTACAAGCCCTCTAGATACTTCTCTGCGCCTTTTCTCTCCGCATCCCAAACCCCTGACTTCTCCTGAAGCTCAATTTATCTCCCCGCTCAGTTGCTAGATTTATAGGTTATAGATTTTGCACTTCTGGATGAGCTTTTCCATTTCAGGATGTATACTTCTGCTGGTGCGTCTGATATCTCCCACTCATGAGGCGCCTTAACACTCTCCTTGTATTTTCTTCCCAATTTAACTTTTTAGCTACTTTTGAAAGTCTTTGGATTCTATCGGTTGCTTACTTTGCTAAAAATAGCAGGGTAGGGTGTTTTGTTGTTGTTTTATTTCTCGTTTTATTTTATTTTTTAGATAAGGAAAATATAAGTAAGGCTACTCTCATGTTCTTACTGGGGAGTTACAGCCAGTGTTGCTACTATAGCAACAAGGTCAGAGTTATAGTTTTTTTATTCCTCAGTAAACATTTATATTTTTATATAGTTCTTGCACATTTTTATCATTTTAATACCCAGGTATTTTATTTTTATTGTTGCTATATAACTGATCATTGCTACATAGAAAAGTTAATGTTTGGCTGTCTTTCTTTTTACAGCATGTAAATAGTTTACTATATTTTTAAGCATCTACCTTACTTGGTTCTTTTTTTCTTTTGCTTTTTCTAGACAAAAGAAATTCTTCAAATAATGACAGTTTTGTCTACCTTAAAAACTTTTTTTTGCTATTTTCTTTTTCTTATTTCATTGCATTGCTTACAATTCCCAAAACAAGTTAAATAACAGTAGTGATAATGGGCAAGTTCATTTTTATTCCTCTATTGGTCTCTCAGTATAATGGGGGATGAATAGTAGCTATCTCATTATTTACTAGTTTGCATTCCTCTCTTTATGGGTGTTTAAAGGGGCATTTGTAGTATTTCTCTTATTTAAAAAAAAAAATCTGTTCATGTCTTTCCCTGTTAATTTAAGCTGTTAAAAGCCAGAAGATATCATGGAGTCTATTTTCTCATTTTACAGATGTGGAAGTTAACCCAGGAGAAGCTAAGTGCCTAGGTGCTGCTTTTCCCAAACTTCCTAGAACACCGATAAAGTAAACTGGCTACTGAGCCTGCCATTCTTGTCTATGAGGCAGCAGCGGATGGCCCAACTCCTACATTTTTTAAATTAAAAAAAAGAATTTATCTTCACCTGAAGCCACTTTTCTTTCATTGCTTTTTTAGAGGGAGAGAGGATGGGAGGGAGGGAAGGATAGTGAGAAGCATTGATGCGAGGGAAAAGCACTGGTGGGCTGCTTCCAGTATGCACTCAGACTGGGGATCTTACGTTCTGGATGGAGGGTCGCCCGCAACTGGGCCCTGATGTTGATCAAACTGGCAACCTAGGCATGCTACAGGGAATCGAACCCACAGCCTTTCGGCTACAAGACAATACTCCAACTAACGGAGCCACACCAGCCAGGGCCCAAACTCCTGCATTTTTCATCTAGAACGCCCTGTGTGAAGTATAGTGCACAGTGTGTGAGAGTATCAATCGGTACTGTGGACAAGCAGGACTGTTTGGCCTGACCACCCTCAGGCGTTCCCTCTGAAACCAAGGGCCAAATTAAACTATTCAGACTGAACTGCGGGCCCTGCACCTTAGGATAGGTTTCAAGTAGATTTCAAAGCAAAGAACATTACCAGGGATAAAGAGGGCTATTTCATGATGGTAAAAGGGACAATTCATCCACAGGACAATCCTAAAGATTAAGTACCAGCTTTTAGGACACATGGAACAAAAACTGATAGCAATAAATAAGAAGAAATAGACAAAGCCACAATTATAACTAGAGATTTCAAAACCCTTTTCTCAATAATTATCGTTCAAGTAAACTGGAAGTCAAAATGTGTCCCAATATCCTTCTTCCTCTTTCTTTAGTATAACACTTCATTAGCCTCATCAAAAAAGACCTGATTTCAAAAGGTGTTCCTCAACACCTGCAGCAGTCCCATTACAGGTGGCTCCTGTTTTTCTTGGAGGTTTCACCGCTTTCATTCTCACCTTAAAACTTCATGATGGTCTTCCAGAGCAATGAAAATTAAAATCAATAAGCCCTTTTCTTTCAAAGCTTTCTCCTCTGACAAAGCAAATAAGAGCCAGAAATATTGTCACTCCTTTTATTTTTATTTATTTTTAAAAGATTTTTGTCAAGATTTTATGGGTGGGGACAAAAAAAAGGAATTTATTTATAAAAAATTGTGTATTTATTCTTGCATGTTTAAACTTCAGGTACCTTTCAAGTACTGTCCATTTGATGTAATACACCTATCGAGATGTTTTTTCCACTGCTCAAAACAGTTTTTGAACTCGTCAATTTTGGTGCCTTTCAGTGCTTCTGCCGTTTTTTTGTTTCACCTCTTCCACATCAACAAAATGTTTCCTCTTGAGGAACTTCTTCATCCGGGGAAGCAAAAAAAAAAAAATTATATTGCTTGGGAGGAGATTGGGTGAATGGGGAGGGGAGGGCATGGGGTCATGCCATTTTTGGTTAAAAACTGCTGAACTCTCAGGGCAGTGCGGGCAGGTGCATTCATAAATCACCCATAATGAAATGGGCGAACAGGTTGAAAGCATCTTCAAAAAAATTCACTAAGGCCAAACACAGCCTCTCACAACAATACCAGCTAGTGCACTGATACAGCTGGGTTCCTTGAGTACTCACCTAGTGGGGGAATCCTGTACTACAAGGGGCCTGCCCTCCGGAAGGTAATTCTGTTTTTTTCGGGGGGTTCCTCCTCCTACTTATTTATGTTTAGAAAGAGAATAAGGGAGGGAGAAAGAGAGGGAGAGAAACATCGACATGTGAGAGAGAAACACTGATCAGTTGCTTCTTGCACACCCTCAACTGGGGGACCTGGCGCACGACCTAGGCATGTGCCCTGACCAGAATTGAACCAGTAACCTTTCAGTTCACAGGCTGACGTTCAATTCACTGAGCCACACCAGCCAGGGTGAGAAATATTGTCACTCCTTTTAAATAAAGACCTGTTGTAATATTTAGCTTTATAATGGCTGTTGATTCTTTGTAGGGGGTTCCTGCTCCATCTTCTTAGAGACCATGAATACAAGAGATATCAACAGAGCTCATAGGTTTGCATTATCTACTGGGGTGCTATCAGTTGCAATATAAATTTTACTGACCCCATGAAACAGAAATGCCTTTCAATTCCAAAACTTGACATAAAGACATTGGGCAAATTCTCCTAGGTTGGGAGATGTGTAATCAATTTCTGAAACATTTGCTAAAAGCTTCAAATACTGGATGATCACACATGTTTGTCAGGTAAAAGCTAAGGAGTTCTTTTTCTAAGTCAGCGCCTTCAAGGCCATTGCTTGCTCTCTGTTGAAAATCTCTTTGGGTTTCAATTTTGTGGTCATCGAACAGACCATCCACTTTAGGAATAAACACCTCAGGGTTGCTGTCTATGTTCACTTTGTAGGCCCTGGTCTCTGCGAGGCAGAGGCTGGCCAGGCCTTCCATGTAATAACTGTCCAGGGAGTCAATAACAAGTATCAGTGTTCCTGTTCTCCTGAAGATCATGTCATAGTCAAATGAGGGATCAAAAAAGCCATTATGTCCTGGGAAGTCCCAAACCTGAAAATTAAAGGAGCAGTTGGATACATCTTCCCAGCATATCTTAATAGTGCTTTCTAAGAACAGTGTTTGGTTGGGAGATTCCAACTTTCCAAAGAGACCGCTTTCTGTTTCTACTCAGGCCCATAAGCAGGATTCTTCGCTTCACCTCGGTGCTAATGGTGGGGGGAAGCTTCTTTGCCGGCTACTGGAAACCGATTTCTGAACTCAAGTTTGGCCTGGAGCTTCGTGTGAGCCCCAGAGGCAGGTGCTGTGCAACCCTCTGCCAGGCAGGGGGTATGTAGTGTGGCTGAAACTGCCCCCCAAACCCCACCTGCCTGTTGCCAGAGGAGTCAGCCAAAGACCCTAATGTAAATTCCTGCTTAAAACACACACACACGCACACACGCACACACGCACACACCCCCTCAGAGAGAGAGAGAGAGAGAGAGAGAGAGAGAGAGAGAGAGAGAGAGAAAACTCTCAAAAAATTAGGACTCAAAGGAAATTTCCTCAAACCAATAAAGGACCTCCATGAAAAACCTATAGCTAACATACTTAATGATGAAAGACTGAATGCTTTCCCTCTAAAATCAGAAACAAGTCAAGAATGTTCACTTTCACCACATAAGTCAAGATTTTTTTTTTTTGACGTTTCCAACTAGTGCAATAAAACAAGAAAAGAAATAAAAGACATCCAGATTGGAAAGAAAGAAAAAAGAAACTGCTTTTACTCATAGATGACAGGTTTATCTATGCAGATCTACTGGAAACTCCAGTTTTAGGTATTAGAATAAGTGAGTCCAGCAAAGTTGCAAGATATAAAATCAATATACAAAAATCAATTCTATTTCAGCGTTTGGGTCAGCAAGATGGCAAAATAGGAGTTTTCTACCATCATCTGCCAACAAAAGTGTTAATTTCAACAATCACCTTTGATGAGCATATCTTTGTGGGAGTCTCAGAGTCCAGTGGAGAAATTCCAACACACAGGTGAAGCAAAAAATCTAAGAAGAGGTGGATTGAAGAAGGTAAGAGGAACAGTTTCACTCTACCCACTTCACCCCTCCCCCAGGGTGGCAAGCTTGGTGCAAAGAGAATCCCCCTTGGCCCATGATTTCTCCCCCGGGGGAAAATGAGAGATAGTAAATGAGTGCACACCTTTCCCAGCCACACTGAAAACTGCCCAAGAGGCTCACTTCTTTCTCACCCATCCAGAGTACTGAAGTAACTGGCGTGGCTGAGTGCTTTGGAGAGGTTGGGAGCAAGCAAGAGAGACAAGGACTCACAGCAACCCAGGCTCGGAACTCAATAAAGGGTCACACATCCTACAAACTGACTGGCAGGCTCCATTATGAGGCCTCCCCACCAGTCAACCACTTGGGTCACCTCACATGTGGACTACTAAATGGCGCATAGACACTCCCAATAACAGGTTTGGAACAACACTGTTAAAATGGCCATACTACCCAAAGTGATCTACAGATTCTATTACAATCTCTATGAAAATTCCAATAGCATTTTTTCACAGAAATAGAACAACCCTAAAATCTTATGGAACCACCGAAGACTCCAAATAGCCAAAGCAACCATGAGAAAGAACAAAGCTGGAGGCATCATAAGTCCTGATTTCAAATTACAGTACAAAGCTACAATAATCAAAACAGTATGGTGCTGGCATAAAAACAGAAACATAGACCAATAAAACAGAATAGAGAACCCAGAAACAAAACCACCAAAAACACAATGGGGAAAGTTTTCTTCAATAATTGGTGTTGGGGAAACTGGGTATTCACACACACACTCAAAAATGAAATTGGACCCCTATTTTATACCACAAGCAAAAATTTACTTAAACCAGATTGAAGACTTAAATATAGGAGCTGAAATTGTAAAACTATTTGACGAAAGCGTAGGGGAAGAGCCCCTTGACATTAGTCTTGGTAGTAATATTTTTAGGTATGACACCAAAGGCACAGTCCACAAAAGAAAACGTGAACGAGTGAACTACATCAAACTAAAAAACTTCTGCGCAGCAAAGGAAACATGCAACAAAATGAAAAGGCAACACAGAGAATGGGAGAAAATATTTGCAAACCACATATCTGATGGGGTTAATATCTAAAATATATAAGGAACACCTAACTTTCAATAGCAAAAAATAAATTAAATTTTTTAAAAAACCACACACACACAACTCAATTTAAAAATGAACAAAAGACCGGAATACACATTTTGCTAAAGAAGATATGCAAATGACCAATAGTTATACAAAAAGATGCTCAACATCATTAATCATCAGGAATCTGAAAATCAAAACCACAATGAGATATCATCTCATACCTGATAAGATGACTATTACCAACAATTCAAAAGATGACCAGTGTTGGCCAAGATGTGGAGAAAAGGGAACCCTTACACACTGTATGTAGGAATGTAAATTGGTACAACCATTATGGAAGACCGTATGAAAAGTTCTTCAATTACCATGATCCAGCAATCACACTTCTGGGTATATATGTGAAGGAAATGAATCAGTATCTTAAAGAAATATCTGTATTCCTATGTTCGCTGCAGCACTACTTACAATAACCAAGACATGGAAACAACCTAAGTGTCTGTTGACAGATGACGGGGTAAAGATAATGTGGTAGAATACTATCCTGTCTTAAGAAAGAAGAAAATCTTACCATTTACAGCAACATGGATGAACCTGGAGGGCATCACACTAAGGGAAATAAGTCAAACATTGAGAGACGAATACTGCATGATCTCAAATGCGGAATCCAAAATAATTGAATGCATAGAAATAAGAGAGTAGAATGTGCAGTGCTGTGGGGATGGGAGAAATGGAAGATGTTGGTCCAAGGGTATAAACTTTATATGATGAATAAGTTCTGGAGATGCAGCATACAGCATAGTGGCTATACTTAATAATAATGTATTGTATACTTGAAATTTGGTAACAAAGTAAATCTTAAGTATTCTCACCATACACACCAAAATTGTAATTACCCAAAATAGTAATTATAAAAGGTGATAGATATGTTAGCTTCATTGTGGTAATCACTTTATGTGTAATAATATCAAAACATCTTTGTTGTACTCCTAATATACACAATTTTTATTTGTCAATCATATCTCAATAGGGCTAGGGAAAAAATCAGTTTTACTTCTGTTAGTAATGAACAATCAGAAATTGAAATTTGAAAAACAATACATTACATTAAAAAATATGAAATACTTAGCAATTAATGTGACAAGATATGTGAAACCTCTGTATATTGAAAACTACAGGGAGAAGTTAAAGGGAACTTACAACAATTTGAAAAATAAGGTAAAGTTGGAAGGCTAATACTATCTGATTTTAAGACTTACTGCATAGCTACAGTAGTCAAGACAGGTGGTACTGGTATAAAGAAAGAGAAATTAATCCATGGAACATAATAGAAATTTCAATAACAGACCCACACGCATATCGACAACTGGTATTTGACAAAGGTACACGGGCAATTAAGGGGAGGAAGGATAGCCTCTTTTACAATTGGTGCCAGAACAATTCAGTATCCATACGGAAAAGCATGAACTTCAATCCATACCTCATACTACATACAAAAGTGAATTGAAAATAGATCATAGACCTAAAATTAAAACCTAATTCTAAAATTCCTAGCAGAAAACAAAGAAGAAAATACTTGTAGCTTTACTTAGGCCAAGACTTCTTAGATACACCACAAAAAGCATGATCTAGAAAAGTAAAAATTGATAAATTAGATTTCATAAAATGTAAGAACTCTTCCTTGAAAGACAATTTTAAGAAAATGAAAAGACAAACCACAGCCTGGGAGAGAGTATTTGCAAATCACGCATCAAGTTAATGAATTTTATCCAGAATAAACAACTCTCAAAATTCAATGATAAGAAAATAAATAACCCATTTTAAATAATGGGCATAAAATATTAACAGGCACAACCAATAAACGTATATGGATCACAAATCAATACATAGAAAGATGTTCAACATTATTAGTCATTAGGTTGAAGCATATTAAAATTATGTGTTATCACTAATACACCTATTAGGATATCTAAAATGAAAACGACTATCCTTGCCATGGTTACTAAATTGAAGGCCATGAGCGTATTTGGGCTCTAGCCACATATTTTACTGCTTGTTTTCCAAGGAGTAATTACAAATCTCCAATTTAGTTGATAAAAATGCAACTACAGTTTCAGTAAGCTTTTGGGAAATGCAAAAGGTATAACAGATTCATCTAATGCTAGCTTCAAACATAAGTAATCACATGCCACATTTTCATTTAGAACAGCAAAAGACAACCTCTGAAAAGGTAAATATCTTCCGGACTCAAATAACGGATATGGGTAAAATCAGCTGAAAAATTGAGACAGTATTACTCCCCCCAAAATACTATAGAGTCAAGGTGACTTTGGGGACTACTGCTGTCATACTCAAAATGAAACTTTGTTCTCTGAAATCACGAAGTATCAGGCACTGTTGTTTAAAAATGTTCTTTAATAGTGAAATATCTCTTCCCTTGGATAGTCACTTTGACACGGAGAACCAGCTCCACATTCCAAACCCAGTGCAAGGCTACAACTAAGGAATTTCTAGGCACAACATTTAGAACCTATGTTACTTTGTAGTTTCCAGGTTAACAGGACCCTAGGTCCAAATTGCAGTCCAAATCTGATTTGAACTCAAACAGCCTTAATTGGCTTTGAACCTACCCAAACACTGTTTCACTTAAATTTTACCTACCTTTACCCTTCCTTAACATCTTCTAATAAAACTGTTCCTTTATTGTATGATCTCACTCATTGTAAGCCTGGCTCAAAATCATTAAGGTGATTTTGGGGGAATACAGATTTGTGAGACTACAAATGATCTTAGGCTGATAGGGCAAGTAGAGACAGTTTTAAAAGAACGTTCAGTTAACACTTGCTTTCATCCATATTATCTGTTCACAGTTGTTTGTAAATATTGAAAAGAACAGGTCAGCCACTGTTTTGGTAAGGCAATGTCTGAGCAAACCAAGAAAAAGCATTTTAACACCGTTGATCTAATATCTAGACCAGTGATTTTCATCTCATGGCACACACAAACTAATTACTAAAACTCTGCAGCACACCAAAAAATATATATATATATTTTTGCCAATCTGACAAAAAATATGTATAATTTTGATTCATTCACACTGAATGGTTATTGTTGGGTTGGCTGTTGTTATTCTTGTATTTGACAATCTAAGGGAAAAGAGGTCAGTGCCCCTGACTAGTCAGGCATTGTGTGTTTTAAAAATTCTTGCAGCACACCAGTTGAAAATTGCTGATCTAGACCAATATTTGACTGTAAAAATAAAAGAGAGACTGAAAGAGAAAAGTCTTCTATTATTCTTTTTAGTGGAATAACAGCCTACAGAAACACTAGTACCATAGCTGGGACTCCTTTTCCAGTCTTCAAATACACCCCAAGCAATCTCCCAGGGACAGAGAACTACAATTCCCATCGTCCTGCGTGGTGTGAGTGGGGAGGTGTAAGTGAGTCTTTATGGGGTGGTTAGGCACTCACCCAGGGTTCTTCGTATACAAAAAGAACATTTTCTGTGTGTTCTTTTATGTCTTTTATCAAGAAGTATGTTACAACTTAATGTGTTCTGGCTTGGATTCCTTAGTCTTTCCATGTAAATCTCACTTTCCAGCCTTCAAGCTGCATTACGACACATCATCTTCTTTGTGTTCTGCCATAAACATGACCTCAAACTAAACACAATATGCCTAAAAGAAAGAAATTATAAAAATTTGGCAGCACAAAAAGAGCCCTTATCTTTAAATTTTATTGAAAGATACAGGGTTTGGCACAAATAACACCCCCTCTTTTTATTACAAAATCTTTTATTTCAAAATCATAAGCATGTAATTCTGTAACATAACAACATCACACCCTAAGAGATTTTAGGTGAAATGTTCAAATTAAAACTATAAATTATTACACCCATATTATTACCCCACCAACCACACTCAGGTGGGCCTTACTTCTGGACCCTGTACATACAGAAGAGTGCACTTCCTCATTATTCTCCTTGCCCTTGCTCTATTTTAGTGCTTCATTATCACGTTTTGGGATTGATTATCTTACCAGTGTTTCTGTATATCATACTCTCCTAATCTTCTTGAAACAGCTCTAATGTTGTTCCCATCTCAAAACTATTTATCGATTCCTTTGCCTATAGAATAAAATCTAGGTTTTTGACTGGGGTAGTTAAGGCCTGGTCTATTTTACGGTAGTATGCATGTAAAGAAAGGATTGAGAAGACTCAGGGTTTGAGGTCTGATTGTGTAGGAATGTGCATAGTGAAGCGGAGCTATCAAAGAACTCTAGGATTTTGAGCTTGGATATCTAAGAGATTATGGATAACCATCCCAGTTAAAAAATACTATTCCATGATATATGTGTCTTAACACTACCCCATACTATTTCCCATTTCCAAAGGAATCCGCGTGTCTTTATTCCTCTGTGTAGATTTAGACTCTTTTGGGGTTTTGCTTTAAATACATATTCATCTATTCTGAATCTTTTCCTGTGATGCATTTGTTTCTGATTATTCTGTGCCACCTTCAAGGCTTCCATCTCAGGAATTCTTGCTAATTCCAACAAAAACTACAAAAAAAAACCAAAACAACAAAAAAACCCCACACTGATTGTAAATGCAAGTTTGGTTTGAATGAGTGTTCATGACTTGTACGTTTGCTCACTTCTTTACGAAGGACCATCTAGACCTGTTCTTGAATATATTGATCTGGTCCGTGGTGATAATGAAGAACCTAGCACCTTTCAGACTGATATGAGTATATTTTATTTATGTTTTTTCAGTTCTATAATTAGTGGCAGAGATGGCTTGAGTTGGCTTGCAAGAACCAACTGTTAGGTGTTCAGCAATTTTCTGAGCTGATTGTTAAACACAGCCATTATTAAAATTAAAGTATATAAACTTAAAGTGAATAAATTATCACTTAGGGTACTACTCAAAATTCACCATATCCTAAAGTCTATACACTTGAAGTTATTTACATCTATTGTATTTGTATGATAGAAATACTATATGACAGTGTGCTCCTGTAGCGTGATGGGAATATTTACATCAAGGTAATCAGCAAACTACAAATCAGGATTTGATTAATTGCTGATTGTTTAAACTTAAGAAAATGATGAATAAAATGCTAATGCAGGTTAAGCCTAAAAATGTGATATGTCTCTAACTGCTAGGCTGTATGCTATATGAAAAATTGAGGCAATTTCCTTGCAATATGTGAAAACTCTTCACTGAGTCAACAAAGATGCTGATGTCACTGATGAGTGAGTTCTGAAATATATATCTCTTCATTTTTTCACTTTCATCTTATTCATTAATGTAAACAAAAATATCAACCACTCTTTACACTGGAACTGTACTCATTTGTAAACTTTGTGAGCAACTTAAATTTGATGATAAATATAGATTTTGTGACATAATTATTGGCTATAGAATTTTAAAAACTGATAGTAGACTTTTCAAGAAGTAGCAAGTTGTATCGATGTTATAAGTATGAGCTAAAAATCAAGGCAAGTATTTTATATTATTTATTTCAATAATTATACACAGAAGTCATTAACAAAACTATTTACAGTAGAGTGTTACCATGAATTTAACTTACATATGTAAAATTATTTTTCAGATTCTGTTCCCTAAAATGCCAAAATGCCAGGTGAATTTTTGTGTTTTTTAAACACGAAGGTGAAAACAGACACAGAAAGCAGTAACAGGATCAAAAATCATTGTGGATTGCCTAAGTCAAAGGAATCGAATTTCAAATATGTTGAAAAACCAGTCATTTAGGAAAAGCCATCCTGTTCATCTAAGGAAGAAAGAGATAATTTTATTCCAGATTGTTGGAATAAGAAACAAGCACTTATGTTTACTGCACAGTACAAACAGCTTTAAATAAAAGAAGGTAAATTAGGATGTAAGGGTTACTCAACAGTTTGACATTTGGGATCAAAAGCAGAAAAGCAAGTACATGTATCCAAGGAATGGACTGCATATTTAGTAACCACTAATAGCAGCAATAAGATTACTAGAAAAGCTTCTCTGTGGGAAAAAAAATTAAGGAACACAATGTTTCTAAAGCTCATGGTAAAATTTAGGATTTGATAAAGGAGCCAAGCTACTGACTCAATTTCTAATACAGCGCATAAACAAAATAATAAAAATATTGATGCTACTTGTAAAACATTGCAATACTGTAAACAGTTTAGTAAAACATAATAGGCCTTTCTGATGTTGAGGGGCAATAGAATTACAAGAAAAAAATAGAGAGGTCAATTGTTTAAACACATACTACAGTGCAACAAGAATAACAGAACATATTTCAAAAGAAATGAAGGTGAAGATATTTAAAAATATTATAGAAGAGAATGCCAAAATCTGTATCATAACTGATGAGATATCTATAATTTCTAAAAAAAAAAGCATCCTTTTGATTTATCTCCAGTGCACAGTTCAGTCAGTTCCTACACCAGTTATGTTATTTGTTGCTTCAAAAGAATTGGTGTCAACTATAGCAGAGTGTATTGTCAATATGTTATTGAGTACCTTAAATGATTATGGCTTTACTTATAAATGTGTGATAGCAAAGTTAATTGCATTTTGTTCTGATGGTGCTAACACAATGCTGGGAAGAAAATCTGGAGTAGTTACAAAGATGTAGAAAGGTTTCCCGAAATCATTATTTGGAACTGTTTAAACTATTGATTGCAATTGTCACTTGATGATTCAATGTCTGAAATAAAACAAGTTAATCATTTAAAAATATTTCTTGATAAAATTTATTCCATTTATCATCAGTCTAATAAAAATCAAAACAAGCTTTTAGAACCTGTAGCCAAAGACCTTGAAATTGAACTTGTTAAAATTGGCCTGGTAATGGGACCAAGATGGGCAGCATGTAGTTTATAAGCTGCTACTGCTTTATGATGTACCTATCCTGTATTACATATGCATTTTTATTATTCTTAGTCTGGTTTGGCAAAGAGATTAGCTAACATTAATTCTTTGCAAGTTCTTGCTTTAATGGCTGATCTTCTTGAAGAATTTTCACTGCTTTCTACTGCATCACAGTCAAGATAAACTAACATTTAGAAAGAACAAAAATTAATCAAACACACCATAAAAGCTTTGGAAAATTTAAAAATTGGTACTGGAAATCATGAGTCTCAAATCAAAACTTTGATTAAGTCAGGTAAGTTTAAAGATACTCCATTCAATAAAAATAATAAATCTAATGTCCTTCCTAGGAATATGTAACTCAAAAATATAATTCAACATATGAACTTATGTCTTTTATCTGACAGAAACCATGATGAAAGTGTTTTTAATTATTTTGACTTGCTAGAATCTTCCACATGGCCTTATGAGGAGATGACTTCACCATGGGTTACTAGTGAAAAAAATTATTTCATTATGTTAAATTTTAAAATATAAAATTGATTTGAATGATTTTGGGGGAACTTGTCAATAATAATATAAAGCTGAACAATGTTTCAATTTCTGCAACTACACAAAAAGCTAAAAAAGGTAGCACTGTTGCAACCAATAGTGCTGAAACTGAAAGAGGTTTCAGTTTAATGAACACAATTTGTACAAGAGTGACAAATAGTTTGATAAGTCACATATTAGATTTAATGACAATAAATTTATTGGAGAAAGAGCAGATTGGGATGCAACACCATTTATAAAATCCTGGTCAAATTGCAACCATAGGTGGGCTACAGATACAAATGTTTGGCAAAAAACCAACATAGGCTTTCTATGAGAATGAACTAGCTATATGGAACCTACAATATGCTTTACCATATGCTTTATCACATGTAAATTGTGTGCTACACATTTTTATATAAATTTTTTTGAACGCCAGATGTTAAACTTTTATCAGCATGATGCTATTTAAAAGGCATTTACCAAAGAGGTAAAGTTGATGATGATTGTTTTTAGGAGCTATAGGTTTTTGGAGATTGGCCAATGTCTCCTAGAGTGGTCCATAATATACATTCCAAAGAGCCCTGTGCAGAAAATCCAACCATTTCCATTTTTTGCCTTGTTTTACTTTTAGTAAGGATGTGAAAGAGCAGCTTAAGCCAGATGAGTTCTAAGTCTTGGATGTTATGTCAAATGAAGGAGAAATGAAATAACGACTGTAAGCCTTTTGGCTTTTGTCTTTCTCACTTCCATACCTGTGCTATCTAATATGGTAATCACTAGCTACAGGTGGCTATTAAGCACTTAAATTCAGTAGGACTAAGGAAGTTATTTATTTATTTATTAAGATATGAAAATGAAAGCAGTGAAAAATATTTTTCTTTAATTCAACCTTGTTTTCTTAAACATGTTTCACTTTGTTACCTTGTTTGAAATGTGATAGTTGTAGTATGCCTGTCAAACTCGTGTGCCATGCCTAGTATTACATTAAAATTACTGATTGAGTTGGTGTAGACAGATGAATTCAATGCAAATTATTTTTTTCTATAATGCGATGTAACATTGAATGTTTACCTAAATATTTTATACAGACAACAGGAATTATGGTGATAATTATGTAAACTGTTAAATTATTTTTCTAGCTTAGATATGAATTTGAACAAATTTGAAAATTTAAAATGAAAACATACTAAAAAATAATCAGCTGGAGATATAGGAACTAGTACAACAACTGGAACAGTAAACAAAATAACTAGACGAAGGTATGTTGCATATTTCATAATGAATGACAATTCCAGTTTGCTGTGGCAGAGAAAAACAAGCTGTTACTTAACCAGTTAAAGACTATAAAGTGGACAATACTGAGACTGTTTCAGCAAATGCTTAATGAATGAATTAGTGAAGTTATCTTTCAAAATCAAAAAAGAATTGAAATTTAGTTGCCTGAAATCACAATTAAATGTCTAACAAAAAGTTTTAACAATTTTTAAAAGGATCAAGCCTGTAATTTAGCCAGATTTAAAACAGCTTGGATTCTTTCGTGGAAAAGAACAAGTTTTAGATGGCTAGGCAGTAAAATAAATTATCTCAGTTATAGAAATAGTTAGAAAATTATGAGTTAAAGCCTAAATATGTTTTATTTTTAAAAAGTGTGAAGTCTTTAGTTAAGTCCCCAACCGTAGCTTTTAGAATATAGGACCTAAGAATGTTAAAAATTAATTGATTTAAAATCTGAAGAATTACAACTACTTTTCTTTAGATTTAGATGAGTTATGTAATATAAGAGACACAACTCAAGTAATACTTGGAGTACATTTTATGTCACAGGACTTAAATTTATGCAAGAAATAATTTTGATTCATGGTCGTAAAAATCAAACTTGTGTACCTATTTGTTAATCTTTTATATTCGCCAGAATAGTTTCAGCTAGATGAGAGAAAGTTATTTCTATCACAATAAATGGCATCCCAGCAAGGTCAGGTCAAAAGTCACATTTCATTGGAATTTTTAAATGAGCCTAATGTTTCACTTATTTCTTTTTTTAAGACTGTATGATGCAATTTGAAAATACCTGTGCTAAGTTTTCTGAAATAGTTTCTGACAAGTGTCATGTATATAGTTCTTAAGTGTCCATTATTTGAGTGCAAATGCTATGAATCAACATCAG
Organism: Mormoops blainvillei; assembly: GCA_004026545.1. Lineage (NCBI taxonomy): Eukaryota > Metazoa > Chordata > Mammalia > Chiroptera > Mormoopidae > Mormoops > Mormoops blainvillei. Next base: position 210,951 of record PVJD01001954.1, on the reverse strand, counting down.
CCTATAGGACTGCTGAAGAATTAAGACAATGAATTTGGTGATCATGTATACTCTGTCAGTTTATTGAATTGTGGAAGGGTTCTACAGAACTTACTGTACGTACTGGCAACACCAGTTCAAGATTTACTTGCTATAACAAAAATGGCTAGCTAAACACATAATAAAGAGAAAATGGTAGTTTTTCTCCCCAATATAATATGAATGATATAAATTTGAAACTCCAAGGAAAGGAGAAAGCCAACTTGTCCCCTACTTAGACAAGTATTAGAATTTTATTTTGAAATTGAAACCTTTGAGATAAAAATAATTTTATATATTTTTTCTCATATATATCAGTATGCACAAGAGTTTAACTGTATTTGACAGCATTATATAAAAACTACAAGAAAAATGTGAAAACGGATTTCTGGCCAAGATGGAGGTGTAGTGGACCTGCTTTGTTTCCTCGCACAACCAAAGAAGGACAACCAACAGTTTAAAAACAAAGAACAACCAGAACTACCAGAAAAATCAAACTGCATGGAAGTCCAACAACCAAGGAGTTAAAGAAGAAACATTCATCCAGACTGGTAGGAGGGGCGGAGATGGAAAGCTGGGGCAGGGAGGATGCATGGCAAGGCAGAGGACACCGCGGCTGAGGCGGCATTTGGCAGACTGGGTGGTCCAAAAAGCCAGACTGGGTGGTTGCAAATAAGCCAGAAGAAACAACTGGGGAGCAAGACAGACCACACAACCCAGGGTTCCAGCACAGGAAATTAAAGACTCAAAATCTCTGGCTATAAAAACCTGTGGGGGTTATGGCAGTGGGAGAAACTCCCAGCCTCACAGGAGAGTTTGCTGGAGAGACCCACAGGGTCCTAGAATGTACACAAACCCATCTACCCAGGAATCAGCACCAAAAGGGCCCAATTTGCTTGTGGGTAGTAGGCAAAATGACTGAAAGTGGGGCAAGAGCCAAGCAAGTGGCATTGTTCCCTCTCTGACCCCTCCCCCACATATAGCATCACCAATGGAGCAAAGCAGGTTGTCCCGCCCTGGTGAATACCTAAGGCGCTGCCCCTCACAACATAACAGGTGCGCAAAGACAAAGAAATATGGCCCAAATGAAAGAATAGATCAAAACTCCAAAAATAGAACTAAGTGAGGAGGAGATAGCAAATGTAACAGATGCAGAGTTCAAAACACTGGTAATCAGGATGCTCACAAACAGAAATTGTTGAGTGTGGTAGCAAAACAGAGGGAAAGTGAAGGCTATACAAAGTAAAACAAAGCAAAATATATGAGGAACCAACAGTGAAGCGAAACTGGGACTCAAATCAACGATTTGGAACAGAATGAAGAAACGAGAATTCAATAAAATGAGGAGAGGATTAGGAACCTCTGGGACAACATTAAATGTTCTAACATCTGAATCATAGGGGTGCCAGAGGAGAAAAGGAAAAGCAAGACATTGAAACCTTATTTGAAAAAATAAGGAAGGTGAACTTCTCCAATCTGGCAAAGGAAATAGACTTCCAGGAAGTCCAGGAAGCTCAGAGAGTCCCAGACAAGTTGGACCCAAGAAGGAAAACACCAAGACAAATCATAATTAAATTACCCAAGATTAAAGATAAGGAGAGAATCTTAAAAGCAGCAAGAGAAAAGGAGAGTTACCTACAAAAGAATTCCCATAAGACTATCAGCTGATTTCTCCAAAGAAACCTTTGGAGAAGGGGCTGGAAAGAAGTATTCAAAGTCATGAAAGACAAGGGCCTACATCCAAGATTACCCTATCCAGCAAAGCTATCATTTAGAATGGAAGGACAGACAAAGTGCTTCCCAGATAAGATAAAATTAAAGGAGTTCATCATCATCAAGCCCTTATCATATGAAATGTTAAAGGGAATTATCTAAGAAAAAGAAGATCAAAGCTATGAACAGTAAAATGACAAATTCACAACTATCAACAACTGAACCTAAAAAATAAAAACAAAAACAAACTAAGCAAACAACTAGAACAGGAACAGAATCACAGGAATAGAGATAACATTGGAGGGTTATCAGCAGGGAGGGGCTGGGGGAGAATGGGGGAAAAGTTACAGGGAATAAGCATAATTGGCAGGTACAAAATAGACAGGGAGAGGTTAAGAACAGTATAGGAAATGGAGAAGCCAAAGAATTTATATGTATGACCCAGGGACATGAACTAAAGGGGGGAATGCTGATGGGAGGGGGGGTGCAGGACAGAGGGAGATAAAGGGTAGAAAAATAGGACAACTGTAAAAGCATAATCAATAAAATCTACTTTAAAAAATTTGAAAATGTTTTGTTGATTAATTTAGAGTTGCTTTTCAATTTATGCTAGACCTCTGAGTTCAGTGTTAACAATACTGAGCTGACACAAGATTTACTGAAATTACTTAACAAGGACAGATGTAGTTTTAAAACTGATAATGCTTTTGCTCTGAAGGCAGATCAGTTCTTTTTAAAAATATGAATAGGATTTTTTCACGTGGATGTAAATAACGAAGGAAAATGATTTTCTTACAGTTACTGGGGAATTTAACAGTTTGGAACAATTTGGGTATATTAATCCACTTTTCCAACTGTAAATTTTATTAAATGTATATGCAAATCAACTATTTGTGATAAGAAGGCATTGAGATGAATTGAGATAACTTTGTTAAAAACACATCAGATTTTAAAGAATTAGCATGTAAAAAAAAGAATTAGCATGTAAATTATCACATTCATAACATTATATTGGTAATAAGTTGAAGCAATGCTTTAGATTTATTAAGTAAAATATTAAACCTAATTTATTTACTTTTTACTTTAGAATTATATATATGTGTGTGCGTGCGTGTGTGTATGGCTTACATTATATAGTTGGCCCTTTAACAACATGGGTTTGAATTGCATGGGCCCACTAATTTTTTCAATAAATAAGGTTTATTAAAACCTTATTGAAACTTTATTGAAATCTCCATGCAAAATACTATAAATGTATTTTCTCTTCCTTATGTTTTTTTTAACATTTTCTAGCTTACTTGTGACATGTTTACTGTATAGTAAATAATACAAACTATATTAATTGACTGTTTATGTTATTCGTAAGGCTTCCAGTCAAAAGTAGGCTATTAATAGTTAAATTTGGGGGGAGTCAAAAGTTATATGTGGATTTTTTACTGTGTTGGGGGGTCAGCACCCATTACACCTGCATTGTTCGAGGGTCAATTGCAGTTCTATTGAGCAGTACTACCCATTATGAGAGTAACTCTCAAATCTGGGTTTCTCTAATCCAGACCTCATTCTTGACTTCAAGATTCGTGGTTATCTGCCTCCTCATCATTCTCACATTGTTGTCCTGCCAGTATCTCAAACTTCATCAGGGTCAGAGTGGAACTTATCAGTCCCTTTCCATTTCTGTTTTGGAAAATGGCCCAAACTTTGAGGCTTGTTGCCTGAACTAGAAACTTAGAAGACATTTGAAACCTTTTCTTCATCTTCTTACTCTGTCTCTTCCATCTTTTAAATATCTCTGTAATCACCCTGGATGGGTGTCCCAGTTGGTTGGAGCATCGTCCTATACACAAAAAGGTTGTGGGTTTGATCCCCAGTTGGGGCATGGATAGGAGACAACTGATTAATGTTTCCCCCTCACGTAGATGTTTCTCTCTCTCTCCCTTCCTCCCTCTCTCTAAAATCAATGAACATATCCTCGGGTGAGGATTATTTAAAAATAAATAAATATTTCTGTAATCTATATTTTCCTTACTATACCCATTGTGTTTATTTTATTTCAGGTCCTTGTTTTTCTTGCTTAGAGTATTATGATAACTTCCTAACATGTCTCCCTACTTCGATTCTTGCCCCTTCTTAATCCATCCTCCACACTAACTCAAAGTAGCCATGCTAAAATACACATTCTGATAACTTTTATTAGGAAGACAGGAAGACATTCAGACTCAAATAACAGAAAAACAAACTTAAATCATTTAAACAAATTTATAATCTTAAATAACAAGAAACCTGGAGATGGTTGCAGGCTTTGCTTAAGTAGCTCAATGGTGTCATTGCTATAATATCTGGGCTGCTTTTGGCCTTTCCTTTAGAATTACAGGATGGCTGGTACAATTTTAAACATGCTGGATTTAAGGCAAAATAAAGCAAGCCCTGAATATTCATTGGGAAATCAAAATCTCTGCCAAAAGCCTTTTCAAGTATGTTTACATTTCACTGACCAGAACTGTGTTTAAATGACCATCCCTCACTGCAAGTGAGACTTGGACTGTGAGCTTTTACCTTTCATAACTTCTATAGTAACAGCAGACAAGGCAGAAGAGTTAGCCAGTCTATGAGATTTACCATATTTCCCCTCTGTTGAAAATCCTTCACTGGTTCCCTCCTTTCTTCAAAATAGCAAAGTTCAACCATCTGGTTCCTTCATAATAAGAGTTCAACTTACTAGATAGCAAGTTTCTAGAAAGGAGTTTATAACCCTGGTTGTTAGCAGTTCCTAGCACATGGTAAGTATAAGTTCAGGGATCTTTGCTTAGTATTTGAAGTTTTCTACATTTGAATTCATTTTTATGAATTGTTTATATCTCCAAATAGTCCTATTTTCCATTAGATTTCTAAGGGAAATAAGACACTTGCTAGTTTTTAATTGCAGGCATATAGTTATGCATTAATTAACATTTCATGTTTACTTTGAAGATATATTGAGGTACACTTAAAATGAGTATAAAATATCTCCTATCTTATTTTATATTGTAGAGACTTTCATGATTTTCATGATTTGGACATAGAATTTTCAACAAGAATTTCAATATTTACTGTTTTTTTAAAATTGCAATTGATAATGTAAAAACAAACACAAATATCATCTTATAACAAACTTATGTTAAAATCAATATTGCTGCCAATCTCATTGATTAAATTTGCATTTTAGTTTACAAGCAGATTGGTGCTAAATGATATTTCTTTACTTTTCAAGAGTTAATGAGAAAGGTCAGAAACAGTCTTAATGTGAATTTTATGTGTTCGTTCACATAAGGGGAGACTGGTGCACTTTGGTAATCTACAAGTTGTTATTTTTAAGGTATGCAAATTTGACTGAAAAACATGAGCAACTGTAAATAGGCAAATATAAAAGATCATTTTTTCTTGTTAATTTTAAAAAAATAAAACAAAAGTTATAATACTGTTTTGTCATATGTACTAGACACAAGACAATTAGAGCATAAAAGGGGGGTGGTGTAGAGAAGTATTATATGTGACTGCAAGGTTTCTATGTGTTATATGAAGTGTTTCAACATTAACTAAGTAGAAAGAAAGTTAAAATGAACGTTTTAATTCTTAGAACAATTTTGAAAAGAATACAAAGAGTTATAACTAAAAAAGATAAAGTGGAATTTTAAAATATTCAAATTTTTTAAAAGGTAGGAAAAGGTACAGTAGAACAAAAACAGAAAAACAAAATTAGTACAATTGTAGTTATAAGTATAGCTATAGCAATAATTATATTAACTCCTAATGGCCTAAATATACTAATTAATAAGGCAGAGATTATCAAAACGAGTAAATACAAAGACTCAATATACAAGGTTCAGCAGAAAGAACACCTGCTTGAGAGTGGTTGGTAGGATAATAATATGGGTATAATAATTTATAATTTTAATTTGAACATTTCACCTAAAATGTTATATGGTATGCTTGATTATGATATGTTACAGAACTACATGCTTATGATTTTGTAATAAAAGATTTTGTAATAAAAAGGGGCATTATTTGTGCCAGACCCTGTATATGTCTATAAGAAATACATTTTAGATATAAAAATCACAACTTGAAAGTAAATGGATGGAAAAATGTACTTTGCCCTATTCCTCTTGCTTACAACTAAAACCCTTAACACTATATATAAACAAACATAAGAAGATTGGAAGATGGAGACAAGAAGGCAAACTAGCCAGGGACCCCAAAACTCAGAATGACAAAGTAGTGAGTTCCCTGAATTTTCTATTTGCCCATATATCTCAGGCTTGGAGCTAAAGAAATTAGCAACTTGAAAATACCAATGATGCAGAAAGAAAAACAAAGGCCCTGAAAAAGCCTGCCCCTCTAGTCTAGAGGATCAGAAAAGGGCAGGCTAGCAAGACAGAAAACACATTATTTTACAAAATAACCTCTCTACTTCAGCCAAATACCACAGAAAAAACTGTGGTCCCACCCCCACCCAAGTCATCAAAGACTAAGTAGGGAGCCTGGACTTCCATCCTTGCCAGTTTATAATTCTGGCTGGTATGGTATGGCTCCTCCAAGAAGTTTTTGGTGTAGGTCTGCCCCCTCTGATTCTCTGACCCAAGCTAAGTCTGGAAGGATTTTTGTCACCAGCCCTGCATCCCCAGGTCCTTTACAGCAGCAGCAGCAGAGGATAGAGTCCCTGCACTTCCAGATGAGTCCTTCACCTTCAGAGACTACGATTTTGCAGGATCTTTCTGGGAGCTGCTGCTAGGATCCCTCTGGATATACTGTGCCTTATCTCTCTGCATCATAACCCCTTAACTTCTGCGGAAGCTCAATTTAGCTCCCCTCTCGGTTGCTAGATTTAGAGGTTATAGATTTTGCACTTCTGGATGAAAATTTTTTCCAGGATGTATACTTCTGTTTTTAGATTATATTTTATTGATTATGCTATTGCCATTGTCCTGATTTTTCCCCATTTGCCACCCTCTATCCAGCATACCCCATTCCCTCGGGCAATCCCCTCACCATTGTTCATATCCATGGGTGATGTGTCTAAGTTCTTTGGCTACTCCATTTCCTATACTGCACTTTACAACCTCACAGCTATTCTGTTACTACCTATTTGTATTTCTTAATCCCCTCAACTCTTTACCCATTCCCTGACACTCCACTTCCATCTGGCAAACATCAAAACGCTCTCCACACCCATGATTCTGTCTTTGTTATTCTTGTTTCCTTAGTTTCTTTTTTATATTCAATTGTTGATAGATATGTATTTATTGCCATTTTATTGTTCATAGATTTGATCTTCTGTGTACTTCTGTTGGTACTGCCTGAGATCTGCCACTCATGAGCCGTGTTGACGTTCTCTTTGCATTTTCTGTTAAATTTTAATTAAATTCTTTTGGATTCTGCTGATTTTTTCTGTCACCTACTTGTTGAAAAAGTGGGGCAATATTTTTTTAAAATCTGTATTTTTTGTTTCTCTTTTTTTCTTGTTGCTTTGTTTACTTTCTTAGAGGAAAAGAATAGTCACCAATTTGTTCATACCAGAGAGTTACATCCAGTGTTGCTATTCAGAAGCCTAAGACAACTCTGATCCTCATTCTTTTACTCATACTCCTCATACTCCTCCAGGCTCTTCTAATCTTCTTTTCTCTGATGTACTAGAATTGGATAAAAATGTGCTTGTTGTTTATCTTTTTGTTTATTCATTGTGCTGGGTACATGATGGACCCTTTCAGGCTGGATAATTGCATCCTTCAATTCTGGGAAAATTTATTTTATTACTTTTTACATAATTTCTATATAACATTCTCCACACTCTTCGTTTTATCTCCTGGAATTCCACTTATCCTGGGAGTTCAATGATCATGTGCTGAAACTCTATGTCTCCTATCTTTTCTCTACTTTTTTTTTTCACGTCTCTGGACTTCTTTCTGTTCTTCTGTTTCTGAGAGGTGTTTTGGTTATATAACTTGCAGCCATCTATTAAACTTTTAATTTCAGCAGTCAAAATTCTTATCTATAGGAGCTGTTTCTTATTCTTCAATTGTTTCCTTTTCATTAAAATACTACGCTTACTTCTGGATGCCCTTTGTTTGTTTATTTATTTATTTTTTAGACAGAGGGGACAGGAGGGAGAAAGAGAGGGAGAGAAACATCAATGTGTGGTAGCCTCTCGCATGCCCCCTCACCACCCCCCGTCACACTCAATCCACTGAGCTACACCAGCTGGGGCTATTTTTTAGTTATTTTTGTTATTATTTTCCTCTGGAGAAAAATTGTTTTAAAATATTGTTTTCTGGGCATTATTTATTTCACCGAAGATCCCTTTTTCTTGTTATCTTACATTTTCTTTTCCTCTCCAGGGCCTCTGTTTATCCTTGGATGGTCTTTTATGTTTAATCTATTACTTGGGGAGCTTCACTGGTGAGTCGCTGTTTATGTAAAAAGCCATCTGTTTTTTGGGTGGTATCCTACGTATCAGTCTGATACTGAGTTTTTGGTTGGTGACAAATTTCTCTCCAGAAGATCCCTTGGTTCTCCTGCAAAATGAGGCTGGAAACGACACTGTTCCAGAAAGAGACGCTGTGTATTCTCTTTTCGGCTCTCCGTCTTGCCAACTGTGATCTGGTGTCCCAGGCCCGGGGTATCTCCTTCTAATTTAATGCAGAGAATGTCTCGTGAGTGATATGCGGAGATGTGTAAGACAGGAATTTGCAGTTGCTACGTGCAGTCTTTCAGCCTCTCTTTGTTATGTAGAACCTCATTTCCATCATTCATTGTGCCTGGTGTCAGTTTTGAGTCCCTCCTGGGTTTTCCGGGGTAAACCGATTTGCTTCTTCTGCCCTGTGAAATCAGTTACTACTCCATCTATTTTCTGTCTCCCAGAGTTTCTTCAATCATCTGATGGAGAAAATAGCTTACAAAGTTGTATGGACCAAATGAAGTTATGTATGTTATATGCATAACACGGCAGATGGCATGTACTGATCATCCTATAAATGGTAGTTACTGGTGTTATATAACCTCTCAAAATGCCTGACAGTCCTGGGCACATTAAGTCCCTAGTGATAGTGTCCCCAAAATCTCCTCTACTGCTGTTTTGTGGACTTATTAATGGTTTTTATAATCATTTTAGGAAGAAAAATTAGGAGAGTCCTGACTGGTGTGGCTCAGTTGGTTGGACATCATCCCATAAATTGAGGGGTCACTGGTTCGATTCCCTGTCAGGGTACATGCCTGGGTTGCAGGTTTGGTCCCTGGTCAGGACACGTATGAGAGGCAACTGATTGATGTTTCTCTCCTTTTCTTTCTCCCTCCTTTCCCTTCTTTCTAAAAATAAATAATTTTTTTAGCCCTGGCTGCTGTAGCTCAGTGGATTGAGCATGGGCCTGTGAACCAAAGGGTTGCTGATTCGATTCCCAGTCTGGGCACATGCCTGGGTTGCAGGCCAGGTCCCCAGTAGGGGGCGGTGCGTGAGAGGCAATCACACACTGATGTTTCCCTCTCCTTCTCCTTCCCTTCCCCTCTCCCTAAAAATAAATAAATAAAATCTTTAAAAAACAAATATTTTAAAAAAGAAAAAATATTAGCAGAGAAATGAAATAAATCCATGCTTTAATTCTGCCATTTCAATTTCTTAATTAGTACAGATTTGTAAATTATAACATAGTATTTAATTATAACAGTGTCCTTTATTTTAAAAGAATATTTTGACTATTTTCATAAACTTATTAATACAGATGAGTTTTACAATCATTTATATTGGTCTTCCCTATTCTCCCTGTCCCCTAAAATACCCTTGAAATTTTTACTGAAATTATGCTTAAGTAATTTTCAAATCTGGGAAAAAGTTATGTCTTCATAAAACTGATTCTTCCAATTCACAAACAAGTTCAGCTTAAATTACAGTTTTTCTTTTCCTCAAAAATTTTTTGCATTTTTTTCATAATGGTCCTACACACTTATGAATTTAATTCTTATGTATTTTATATTTTTTATATTTTACATTTTGCTACTGTAAATGGAACATTGTTTTTAATTTCATATTTGGTCATTGTATAGAAAAATAGTGATATCCTGTTAAGTCTTCATGGATTTCCTGAGCAGGGAAAAAAATGCATCTTCTTCAAATTTGGTCATTTTACCTTCTTTTTCTAATACCTTTGCTACTTTATTGTTCTCATAGAGTTGCTTACGACTTCCAGAGATATGAGTAGTGGTTACAGACATGTTTATTTTATCCCTCACTTGAATAGGACTGTCTTTAGTGTTATTTCTTAATTATTTGTTTTTGGTTAGAGATAAAACATTTTTTAACAAGTGTCCATCTGATTTGTATTACGCTTTTGCTGTGTTAAGCAAGAATGTACAAGAAAGCACACACACACATACACGTCTCACACGTATACTCACTAAAGGAAGACAATTTTTTGGGATTCTAATATCTGTGACCTTTGTGATAGATAATCAAGCTATATTCTCAGAGGGAAAATGGAACATTTTGTATTGAGAGTGGCGGGATCCAGAGGCAAAAAAGGAGGGGAAAGTGAGAAAGGGGTTCCATCTAGCATCTTGGAGTTATCTACCACACAATTCTGGTACCCCTTCCAGGGTTATTTGCTTCCCACACAATTCCATTTTTATGATTACACTAACAGTGTGTGAAGACTACACCTCATGATTTTAAAGTAATCTATTTGGCATTATTTTATTTTGTCATTATTAATTAAGCTGAACAGGTGAACAGCAATTATACCATCAATTAATACAAAAAAAGTATTTGACAAAATTCAGCACTCACTTATGATAAAAATGTTTTTAAAAAACTACAAAACACCTGTACTTTGTATTTAATGGTTAAAAGCAAATGCTTGCTCTCTAAGATCAGGAACAAGGAGAGGATCTCCATTCTCACTACTCTTATTCAACACAGTGCTGGACATTTTATCCAGTACATAAAGGTAAGGAAAACTGTTCTTATCTGAAGATAGTTGACTATATGGATAATCCCAAGAGATCTACAAAAACAAAAAAACAAAACAATAACAACAACAAAAAAAACTAAGACTAATGAGTTCAGCAAGGTTACAGGATCAATGTGTAAAAGTCAGCTATATTTCTACACACGGACAATGACCATAATGATCCTACACACACTGCAGTTAAAAATACAATACCATTTACGAACACTTCAACAAACTAAGTACAAATCTAACAAAATACATACAGGATTATATACTTAAAGCTCCACAACACTGATGAGAAAATCTTAGAAGGTCTAAATAACTGGAGAAATGTGCTATGTTCATGGATTGGTATACTGAACATGGTAAAAATGTTAATTCTCACAACGTTGACATATAGCTACAATGCAATTTCAATCAAAATCACAACAAGATTTTTAAAGATTTAGACATTATTATAAAATTTATCTGGAAAGGCAAAGAAACTGGAATAGTTGAAACAATTTTGAAAAAAAGAACAAAGTAGGTAATCAGTATATTAGATTTCGAGACTTACATAGCTAAAATAATCTAGACTGGGGTGGTATTGGTGGGGAGATAGACATAGATCAACAAAACAGAACAGAAAACATAGAAATACACTCACACAAATATCTCCAGCTGATTTTTGAAAAAGGTACAAAGACAATGGAGGAAAGAGCTTTCTCAACAAATATTGTTGGTACAAGTGAGCATCCCCCCAAAAAACGAACCTTACTACTTATAAAAAATTAACTCAAAATGGGTCATGAACTGAAATGTACAATGTGAAATTGTAAATATTTCAGAAAACACATAGGGTAAAATCTTTGGGATCTAACAAGGCTACACAAAGTGCTTAAGGGTTAACAACAAAAGCACGATCCATAAATGGAAAAACTGATAAACAGGATTTGATCAAAATTAAAAGTTGCTTTGTGAAATACACTGCTGACAAAATGAAAGACAAGTTAGACTATGAGAAAATGTTTACAGACCACATATGCAATGGGAGACTACTATCTAGAATACGTAAAGAGTTCTCAAACTCAACAGTAAAAAAATCCAATTAGAAAATGGATTAAAGACATGAACAATCATTTCACTGCAAAATATACAAATGGCAAGCACATGAAACGGTTGTCAATATCATTTCCATTAGGAAAATAAGAATTAAACCTACAATGTGACATCATCACACACTTATCACAATGGCTAAAGTAAAAAACAGCGACACCACCAAATACTGCCAAGAATGTGGAGAAACTTGATTCATATATTGTTGGTGGGAATGTAAATGGTACAGGAAGAGTCTGGCAAACAGTTTGGTAATTTCTTTAAGAAAGTAAATAGGCTAAGCCATATGACTGAGCAATTGTACTACTGCGCATTTATCCCAGAGATATGAAAACTTATGTTTACATAAAAACCTGTATGGAAGTGTTTACAGCAGTTTTATCTGTGACAGCCAAAAGCTAGAAACAACCCTGATGATGTCTTTCAACAAATAAATGGGTAAACTGTCGCACATCCATACCATGAAATACAACTCAGCAATGAAAAAGAACAAAGTATTGATGCATGAAACAATCTTGAGGAATCTCCAGCAAAATATTCTGTGTGCAAAAAAAGCCAATCCAAAAGATCATATAGTGAATCATTCCATTTGTATAACATTCTTGAAATGACAATTATAGAAATGGAGAACAGATTAGTGGTCATCAGGGGTTAAGGAGGAGGTAGATTGGGACAGAAGATGGTATGGATATAAAAGGGCAACAGGAAGAGTCCTTGTGGTAACAGGAATATTCTGTATCACCATCAATATTCTGGTTGTGATGCTGGAATTTTGTGAGATGTTACCATTGATGGAAACTAGGAAAAGGGCACACTGATAGTATCATTGAAATACAATAGTATCTATCATGTTTCTTGTTTTAAACAGCTTTATCAAGATATAATTCACATACCAAGTAAATTGCTTGCTTAAAGTGTATAGTTTAATATTTTTTAGTATAGTCACAAATATGTGCAACTAGCTCTACAGTCACTTTTAGACTATAAAGCTTTGTTCATACATGCCCCTCTCCAGTCCTAAACAACCACTTATCTACTATTAAAGACATTTAATGTCAATGGAATAATATAACATGTGGTATTTTGTGACTGCCTTCTTTCACTTAGCAGAGGTTTTGAAGATTCATCCATGTTTTAGTATGTATTCGTACTTTATTCTTTTTATGGGTGAATGATACAGTAGTCCCTGCATTCTAAGACCCCTCAAAGGATGCCTGAAACTGTGGATAGTATGGAACTCGATGGAAACTATGCTTTTTCCTGTACATACATACCTTTTCACTTAAAGGAAGCATTGTATGGCTTGTCTTTGGCATTTCTGAATTGTCGGTATTGTTGCTACTCTTGCACTATGGGGGCATTAAGTAAAATAGGGGTTACATGAATGCAAGCGCTTTGATACTATGACAGTTGATCTGATAACCAAGAAGTCTACTAAGTCACTAATGGGTGGCTAGTGTATAACACATGGGTATGTGGACAAAGGGGTGATTCACATCCCAGGCAGAATGAGTGGAGCAGGACAGTCCAAGATTGCATTAGGCTACTCAGAATGATGCAGAATTTAAAACTTAGGAGTTCTTTATTTCTAAAATTTTTCACTTAATATTTTTGGGCCACGGTTGACTACAGGTAACTGAAAGCTTCAGAAAAAGCAAAGCTGCAGAAAGGGGGGGGGGGGGCTACTGTATTCCACTGTATATGAATATTCTACATTTTATTTATCCATTCATTAGTTGATGAATATATTTGGGTTGTTTCCACCTCTTGGCTATTATGAATAATGCTGCTATAAACATTCCTAGACACGTTTTTGTATGGACATGGTTTCACTTCTCCTGGGGGTATATCTAGGAGTGGAATTGTGGAGTCATATGGTAACTCGTGTTTAATCATTTGAGGAACTGTCACACTATTTTCCCAAGTGGAAAAGGCAGGAAGTGGTATCTTATTGTGGTTTTGATTTGCACTTACCTGCTGACTGCGGATGAAAAGGGGCTACGTCAAAGGAGGAAGCCGGTGCCATTTGCTATTGTGGCACCATTTGCCTAGCAGGCCCATGACCGTGTCAAACATGACTGCCATTTTACTTTTCTAAGCTTATGTCCTCAGGACTAGAAAATTAATGGAAAAGCAAGAACAGTACGTGACTAACCACTCCCCCATAGCCACAGGCAAAAGATAACACTGGAGCAAACTGCAGCTTGTGCAAAGCCAACCAAAGCCTCCTCTGCTGCAAGGGCCCTTAACAACTCAGCAGCCATACAGTAACCCTCCACCCTTTATACACCATAAAACCCCAACCCCTCAGGGTCAGCAAAATTCTCCATACAAATTTGCTCTTTGCATTTTCCTCTCTTTGTGAATTCTTTCACAGCCCATGTCAAAGGCCACACTAACACCACATACTAAACCTAACAAAGTTTAGGAGAGGTGTGCCTGATGGCCTTAATAACAGAGACTTAAAGCTTAAAGTAACCCCATGGGGTGGTCTGAAATTAAAATGTTTTAACTAAAAAAGGTTCCTGGCAGGTAGTCATGTCCTAAGGCAGTAAATTTCCCTAAAAAAGGTCAAGCTTCACCTTAACTAAGTCTGTCTGTGGTCTTTTTGCATCTAGGGTAACAATAAACATGCCTTTGAATAACAAAGTAATTTCCCCTTTTCTAGACTCCTCAAAGCACAGGCACCACCACCAGGGCAAATCCCCTCATCCTTATTGCTATCATCTTAGCTGTTGACTGTTAACTACACCGTACCCAACTATGTAAAAGAAGTATCTGTCTACCACTGTACTTTTTATACAATCCCAGAGGGCCCCTCCTTTGCCTTCTCCTGTCTCCCTAATCTATCGCCAAGGAATTTCATGTAACCCTCTTACGTCTTCCTCTTTGATCCTGATGTATAAAAGAAAGTAGTAAAACTGCCATTTTCCAGAGCATTTCTCAATCTGTCGAGGTTTTGCTTCCCATTGTCACCAATTTGGCTCAAATAAACTCATCAAGATTCTTAGAGGTTTGTACGTTTCTTATGTTGACATGACTAATGATGTCGAGCCTATTTCTCTGTGCTTATTGTTGATCATATATATTTACATATTTTTGCATATCTTTATATTCTGGATACAAGTCTCTTATCACATATATGATTTATAAATATTTCTATCTCTTTACTGATACGATGTGATATTGTCATTATACCTTCTTTAACTTTAAAAAGAAAATTATGCTTGTATGTGGCCCCGGGTTTGATCCCCAATATCTCCACTGCATTTTGCCCTGGTTGGATTGAGTGCTGGCCTCTGAACCGAAAGGTAGCTGGTTTGATTCCCAGTCAGGGTACATGCCTAGATTGTGGGCCAGGTCTCCAGTAGTGTAGAGAGAATCAAACCTGATACTGTAGAGGAAGTCAAGACTGATACCAAAGATGAAATGCTAATTGCCCTGACTTATAATGTAAATGCTTCTCTTTTACCTCTGTAAACCCTTTTCGAGCCAAATCTATACCACGCCTCCCAATACCCTCCCCCACTTAGCCCAGCATAAAAGGAATGCGGGGCTATTGTTCTGGGCTCAGAATTTGGAGTTTGTCTCCTCTGGGCCCGTGCACGTAAATAAAGATCGTGCTCCTAACCCCTCAGTGTCTGGTCGCTTCATTTTTCTGTAACAGTAGGGGTGTATGAGAGGCAACCGATCAATGTGCCTCTCATGCATTGATGTATCTCTCCCTCTGTTTCTCCCCCCCTTCCCCTCTCCCTAAAAAAGTAAATAAAGTCTTTTAAAAACACTGTACAATTATATTTCACTGACTATGCTGTTACAGTTATACTACTTTACCCCCTTTAACCCCCTCCACCCAGTACCCCGACTCCCTCAGGCCATCCCCACATCATTGTTCAAGTCCATGGGTCATGTGTATAAATTCTTTGGCTACTCCATTTCCTACACTGTACTTTACATCCCCATGGCTATAATGTAACCACCTATTTGTACTTCTTAATCCCTGCATCTCTTCACCCATTCTCCCCCTTCCCACTCCCATCTCGCAACCATCTGGTAACTAACTTCTTTTCTCTTGGTGCTTTTAAGGATCTCTCTTTATCTTGAACCCTTAGCCTTTTCATTATGATGTGTCTTGGAGTGGGCCTCTTTGCTTCCACCATAATTGGGATTCTCTGTGCTTCCTGGACTTGCTTGTCTATTTCCTTCACCAAATTGGGGAAGTTTTCTCTCTCTATTTTTTCAGATAGATTTCAAATTTCCTGTTCTTTCCCTTCTCCTTCTGGCACGTCTGTGATACGCATGTTGGAACACTTGAAGTTGTCTTTCCTTGTTTTGTACACTATCCTTGTTTTTTGGATTCTTTTTTCTTCTTGGTGTTCTGCATGGCTGTTTTTTACTTCCTTATGTTCTAAATCATTGATTTTATTCTCTGTTTCATCCACTCTACTGTTGTTTCCCTGTAAATTGTTCCTTATTTAATTAGTGTGTCCTTTGCTTCTGACTGGGTCTTTTTTATGCTGTTGAGGTCCTCAACAGCATAAAACTAAGTTCCTTGAGCATCCTTATAAAGCGTTTTGAATTCTGTATCTGATAGATTGCTTATCTCCATTTCACTTAGCTCTTTCTCTGGAGTTTTTATCTACTCTTTCATTTGGGCCATGTTTCTTTGTCTCCTCCTTTTGGCAGCCTCCCCATGTTTGTTTCTATGCATCAAGTAGAGCTGCTTTGACTCTGTCTTGGTAGTGTGGCCTAATGTAGTAAGTGTCCTGTAGGGTCCAGTGGCACAGTTTCCCCTATCACCCAAGCTGTGTACTTGAGCTGTGCCCTTTGTGTGGGCTGAGAATATCCTCCTCTTGTAGTAGAGCCTTGGTTGCTGTTGGCAGATCAATTAGAGGGATTTACCCAGGCCAGTCAGCTGCAAGGACTGTCTTTGACCACTGACCACCACCCTCTGTAGAGGATGAGCTGTGCAGGGGCAGGGTGGTGGTACTCCGATGTGGTCTGTAGTTGTCCACTGGGTGCACTGGCCCTGGAATTTCCCAGGTGGTGCAGGCCAAGGTCAACCCCCACCTATGTTTTGCCCAGGTCACCCTGCCTGAGCTGTAGAGCAATCTGAGATGGCTGTGATTTGTGCTGGGTTTGGAAATTCCAGGTGAAGCTAAACTGTCAATCTAATCTGGCTGTAGCTAGTGCTGGGCCTGGGGCTCACTGAAGCCAGCTGCTGCTTGTTTCATAGGATTTAGAAGCCAAGACCAGCCATTCTTATGGAAAAACAGCTTGGGTGGGCCCGTAAATTGGGTGGGACAAAGCCTCTGTGGACCTTCAAGGTGAGTCAAACAGTGTTAACCAGGTTGATGGAGTCTAATATGGCACCAGCTTGCTGGCTCAGTGTGGGGAGGGTTTAGCAAAGGGACAGTGGCCTCTGCTCTCCTTGATGCCAGACACTTCAGTTTCTCCCTGTATACCACGGGTGCCTTTCAAGCTCCTATTCCAGTGCTGGAATTCAGAAGGAGTAAGTTTTAGTAGATGAGTCTGTGTGTGGGTTCTTTAAGAGGAACTTCTTGGGGCTCCAGAAGTTTCTTCCACTGACTCAATCCCTGATGGTTTTTGCAGTCAGAAGTTGTGGGGATTTATCTTTCTGTCACTGGAATCCTGAGCTGGGGGGCCCGGTGTGAGTCTGGGACTCCTTGCTCCCAAGATATCCCTCCCAAGTTTTTATCCATATGGGTGTGGGACCAGCCCATTCTGCATCTGTGCCCCTCCTGCCAGTCTGATGGATATGTTTTCTTCAATTCTGTAGTTGTCAGACTTCCTTTCAGCTCGGTTTCGTGGCTGTCAGACTTCCATTCAGCTCAATTTCTGATGCTCTTGAGTGATGGTTGTTCTACATTTTAACTGTAATTTTGATATGATTGTATGAAGAGGTGAGCTATGTCTGCCTACACCACCGTCTTGACCAGAAGTCAAATCCCTTTTACTTCTTATGATAGTTCTGTGGAGATGTGTTCAATAGCTAATTTGAAGTCTTTTTTTTACAAATCCATTCTCACAGGGAGTTTCTGTTGCCTGTTTTTTCCAGGTGTATGGGTGATACTTTTGTGTTTCTTTGCTTGCCTTTTGTTGTTGTTGTTGTCGTTATAGTTGTTGTTGGAAACTGGACATTTTAGATAACATTGTATTAGGTCTGTGTATTGGTGACCCATTCCTCCAGGAGTTGTTATTCTTATTTGCTCCTTTTAATGACTGGCTAGATTATTTTAGTGAGTTCTACTGCCCACTACTCCCCAGTATAAAGCCTTTATGTTGCTTCTCAGGGAGGTACAGCGTCCCACAGTCACCATGGGATGACAATGGTTTTGGCAGAGCTCTCTTCCTCTATTCCTATGCATACACAAGAGTTAAAATGCACTAATTCCTGCTGGTTGCTCTATGGTTTTCAACGGTGCTGTGGGGATAAATTGCTCTACAGAATGATCCAATCAAGTTATGTCTCTGGAAGAATACTTTCTTTTTTCTTATATTTAAAACTTTTAAAAATTTTTATTGGGTTTAAAGACAAAGGAGAGAGAAACATCGATTTGTTGTGCTACTTATTTATGCATTCCTGGGTTGCTTCTTGTATGTGTGCCCTGACTGGGCACTGAACACAACTTTGGTGTTTTGGGACAAGGCTCTAACAAACTGAGCTACCCGGCCAGGGTAGGAATATTTTCTGAGATCAATGTTTGGCTTTTTTTTTTTCTGTAAGAGGACTCCTTTTTAGCTATCTTATCCCATGGTTCTCGTGAAAATATGGCAGCCTACAGTTTCATCTTGTATCTTGAATGTCTTCCCAATTGCCTTTCACCACAATTTCCTCTGTTATTGACAGCATCTATGGGGTAGAACTTCACTAGTTATTGCGGATGAAGTCAGCTCGTTTGTGAGGAGGTTAGGAGCTATCTGTTTTACAGTCTCCTTTTTCTTCTGGGCAAAATTTCTAAGCCGGGTCTCTGAAGCTAGGTTTGAGGACAGTGAAAAACTTTAATGACATCCCATTCTAGGAGCCGTGTGCTTGGTGGAGGAATGGAGTCATTGCCCTGAGCTCCTCTGGTCTTGTCTTTCCTGACATAGAGCCTTCTCCTTACCAGGTAGGGCAAGGGTAATAAAGGCCCCAGTACTTTCAGTGCACTGTGTTCAAAGTAGAATTTCTGGTCCATGAGTACCAGTTACACAGAAAAGGAGGACCCCTAACTATCAACTGCAGTCATCTAAGACTTAGCCTCAGCAACAGATCTGGAGGCAAGATTAAAAATGCTGATGTCCAGCTCATTTTCTGACTGGGAGTTGGGGGTGAGGGAATGGAATGAGAGCCCTATGTTCTTGTCTGCAGCAGTCTGGAGTTGAGTATCTGTCTCACTAAGCTGGGATGGGAGTGATAGGAAGTTGTCTTGGTTCAAATACCACACACTTGCCTTTGTTGATGAATTTTCATAGATTTTCTTGAATAGATATTTCATTTTCTGTTTGTCTTTAGTATCACTTCCATAGACTTTAAACAGTTTTTTAATGCAAGTTTCACCAGTTTCACCTGGGAGAAGGTCAGTATAGCTCCTCATGCTGTTATATCAGAAGTACTCTGTATTATTTTTTACGAGTGCATGTGAATGTAAAATTACCTCAAAAAAAAAAAAAAAGACCTAATCAGAACATAAATATATAGCATAGCTAACTCTAAGACAAGTGTTATAAGCTTCCTGATAGAAAAAATAGACCCACAAGAAAAGCTGTTAATCAATTATCTCTGATATTTGGAACCCCTAATATCTACAAAGTGATTACCAAGTAACACACAATGAAGGCTCTTGACATGATTCTGAGTATCTGTACTCTCTGTGCAAATATAAAAAAAAAGAAATTCATGTAATGAAAGCTTAAAAAAAAAAAAGAAAATCAGCCCTGGATGGGTAGCTAAGTTGGTTAGAGCATTTATCCCAATACACCAAGGTTATGGGTTCAATCCCCAGTCAGGGCACATGCAAGGTACAACCAATGAATCAATATATAAGAGGAACAACAAATCAGTGCTTCTCCTTCTTTCTTTCTCTCTCTCTCTCTCTCTCTCTCCCCCCACCTCTTCCTTCCTCTCTCTCTAAAACCAATTAAAAAACAAAAATTAAAAAATAAATCAGTGAGTTCATACTTCCAATAAATTGGTTTTATAGATTTCATTTACTTATTTTTAGAGATAGGGGAAGGGAGGGAGAAAGAGAGGGACAGAAACATCAGTGTGCGAGAGACACATTGATCAGTTGCCTCTCACACGTCCCCAAATGGGGACCTGGCCTGCGACCCAGGCATGTGCTCTGACTTGGAATCAAACTGGCGACCCTTAGGTTTGTAGGCCATCGCTCAGCTCACTGAGCCGCACCAGCCAGGGTATAATAAGATTTTTTAACAGAGCGAGGGTAAGACTCTATTATAAAAAAAAAGGAAAAGCCATTACAAAAAGTTGAGAGAACAGTATAGTTGGAATATTACCATTTTGTAAACATTACCATAAAGATTAGCACAGGTAAAAATCTTCAGAATATGCTATATATAAGAAAATATGGTAAGTTTCATGAGGAGCATGATGTTTGTATGGTGGCAAAAGAATATCCCTACAGATTGCTTATTAGTTTTAAGGGAAAAAATTACATAGTGATGATACTGGATGATGCCTTGATCAGATGATTAAAATTAATATCCTCATTGATGGTTGCCACAGGAGAGGTTGAGGGACTGGGTGAAAAAGGTGAAGGGATTAAGACGTACAAATTGGTAATTACAAAATATTCATGGGGATGTAAATCACAGCACAGGGAATATAGTCAATAACATTGTAATAACTATGCATGGTGCCAGGTGGGTACTGGAAATATGGGGCAGGGGGGACTTTGTAAAGTACATGATTATCTATCCACCATGCTGTACACCTGAAACTAATACAAATAATGTTTAATGGAAACTGTAATTGAAAAATAAAATTTAAAAATTAATATTCTCAATGAGGGGCAGATAGCCATCATGTACCTCTAGATATGATACTCTAAAACACTTCAACATCACGTATTATTTTGTCTGGTAATGCATAATTTGAATCTAATGAGAAAAATTCTGACAAACCAAAATTGAGGATATAAAATAACAGTCCTTGGTACTTCAAAAGCATCAATATCATGAAAGACAAAGGCTTACAAACTGCTCCAAATTAAAGAAGAATGAGACATACAACTCAATATATTATGTGATCCTGGACTGGACAACTGATAAAATGCGATAAGAACTGTAGATTAAAAAACAGTATTAAATCAATGTTAAATTTCCAGGTTTTGATAATAGTACTGTTATGGACTACATGTGTGTCCCTCTCCTCCAAAGTCACATGCTGAAACACTAATCCCCAGTGGGATTGTATTTGGAGATGGGGTCTTTAGGAGGTAAGTCATGATGGGATTGTTTTTATAAGAGAGCTTGCTTCTCTGCTGTCCACCATGTGAAGATACAAAAAGAAGACTGCAAACCAGGAAGACTGTCTTCACCAAGAACTGATTTCTGCTGGCAACTTGATCTTGGACTTTCCAGACTCCAGACTGTCAGAAATAAATTGTTTCAGCACCAAGTCTATGGTAAATTTTCTAGAGCAGCCCAACCAGACTAAACAAGTACTATGTTTATGTCAGAGAAAATCCTGGTTTTGGGGACATACACATTGAATATTAAGGGATAAGGAGGCATGATGCATGAACCTTCCCCTCCAATGATTCAGTAAAAAGTATGTCTCTGTGTGTAGACAGATAGAGAATATGACAATACATATTACTGTAATTTTTCTATAAGTGTGAAATCAGACAGAGATGTTGTCTGCTTAGGATTTTTCACACTCCAGCTTGTGAGAAGAAATAAATATTAGTTATACCTGCGTTAAATTCCTCTACAGTCACTCATCAGTAAACAGATTTTTACGACTATTCTAACACAGAGATTATCATAAAAGAGGTTAATGAATCTTAAAATGTATGACCTGGCAGTAGTATTGTTACAATTACATCTACACTTAATATTATGCAATAGACTAATTCCTTTAATAAATACAAAACAGTTCTAATACTTTTGGATGTTCATGATCTTTTCAAAACCCTTGTAACCCATTACCATCAGAATTCTTGTTTAGTGGCTTTACATAGACGAACAGTATTACTATAACGCAAATACAGAATAATGATCCTTCAAATATTTCTAGAAGGGAGGTAGGAAATTTTGCAAGTTATTCAAAATGTGTAATAATAGCAACCAAAACCCACTGTTTTCAGTTTACTCATAGGGCAAATTCATTATTGCTGGAAGGGTGAATGTCCATATTCTGAAAAAGTAATTAACATAGCTTGCTCTAAGGAGAAAAGTGCCCTGTACTTACAAACCGAGCACAGAAATAAGCCACTCCCTTTTGTCTTGTGCTCCAACAGGCTTATTTTCTTTATGCACACTTGTACAGAATTCCAAACCTGAGAGGAACAAAGTAATTGTTCTGCAGACCTCTGGACTAGTCTTTTATACTCTTATAGAACCTAATGATCTTTGTTCTGATCCTATAACTCCCAGGAAATGATGATGACAATTGATTTCATTAAAAGCCATCTTCTTCCTGGAAGAATGTTGTTTTGGAAAAAATGCCTATAAATCTATTTCTTACTTTATCAGAAATTGTCAAAGAGATCATTCCAATTGCCAGGTTTTAAAACCAGAGCATTTAATCCAGACCAAATACAGTTCTTAATAATAGAATGGCATTGAAAGTATTTGTGCTTTTACCAAAGTATAATAAGATTTGGTGCTATGTATCCATGAACTCGTTTGCCCAAGCTGAATGATCCTTAAGTAAGTTACAGGCTCATGCTAGCCATACTTTCCCTTTTTTTTTTTTTTTTAGATTTATGAATATTGGATAATGATTCTTAATGAGGGTTTGAGCCTTATTGATGAATTCCCTTAGCAAGAACCAGGTCTCCAGAATCTTAAATCCCATTGGGCAGCAACAGTCAGACAGAGGGTTCTATAAATAGTCATCCAACAAGAAGAGCAAGAAAGTCAATAGAAAACTGATGAAAACAAAAGTTGAAGTCATTACTTCTTTGAAACATAGTGAATTGAAGGAAGAATATCAACATAATGCCTCTAATGTAGATCTGGAAATCTATTACAATGTTGCTTAGGACAAATCTAAGACAACTAAATTAGACTGGTTATCAAATCCAATGAGCAGTTCCCTTCAAGATCTTATCTCACAGACTTCTGGTCAAGATTGAGGTATAGGTAGATATGCTTTGCCTCCTTGTGCAACCACAAGAAGAATTACAACTAACCTTAAAACAGAAACACCCAGAACTGCCAGAAAATCAAACTGTGGGGAAGTCCAATGACCAAGGATTTAAAGAAACCATATTCATCCAGATGGGTAAGAGGGGTGGAGTCACGGAGGAAGGGCAGACTCACGGGCGCAGAGGACACGGTGTGGTGTGGGAAGGCAGCAGTGGCAGTGGAGGAACGAACAGTCCCACATTCACATGTGGTGGATAAAAATCGGGATAGATACTGTGAGAGTGAGTGATTCCAGCCCCAGGCCAGACTGCACAGCTCAGGGTTTCAGAACCAGGAAGACACAGTCTCGTAACTACTGGCTGTAAAAATCAGTGGTGGTTGGTGTGGCAGAAGAAACTGCTGGTTTCTCAGGGAAGTCAATTTAAAGGGACCGCACTGACCTAGAACATGTGCGAACCCACCCACTCTGGGAATCACCACCAGCGCAAAAGCTAAAAGGACTCCAGTTGAATATGCAAGTGGGTGATGTGACTGGAAACGGGGCAAGTGCCTGCAAACCTCCCAAAGCCAGGCAGCAGCATTGTCCCCTCTCGGACCCCTCCCCACAACACACAGCCACACAACAGGGAAGGAGGTTGCCCCGCCCTGGCAAATACCTAAGGCCCTTCCCCAAACAACTTAACAGGTGCACAAGGCAGAGAGTCAAAGCAGCTCCATCTAACACACAGAAACAAACACAGGGAAGCTGCCAAATTGAGGAGACAAAGAAATACAACTCAAATGAAACAAGAGAACAAAACCCCAGAAAAAAAACTAAACTAAATGGAGAGAGCCAATCTATCAGATGTAGAGTTCAAAACACTGGTGATCAGGATATTCAGAGAACTCACTGAGTATGGCAAAAGCATAAGGGAAGAAATGAAGGTTACACTAAGTGAAATAAAGAAAAATCCACAGGGAACCAACAGTAAAGGAAAGAAAGCCAAGATTTAAATTAACTACTTGGAACATAAGGAAGAAATAAACATTCAAAAGGAACAGAAGGAAGAAAGAAGAATTCAAAAAAAATGAGAGAGTATAAGAAGGCTCTGGAACATCTCCAAAGCATAGGGATGCCAGAAGAAGAAGAAGAGCAAGAAACTGAAAACGTTTTTGAAAACATAATGAAAGAAAACTTCCCTATTTGGCAAAGGAAATAGATGTACAAGTCCAGGAAGCACAGAGAGTCCCAAACAAGTTGGACCCAAAGAGGGCCACACCAAGACACATAATTAAAATGCCCAAGGTTATAGATAAGGAGAGAATCTTAAAAGCAGTAAATGAAAGGCAGGGGGTTATCTACAAAGGACTTCCCACAAGACTAATCAGCTTATTTCTCAAAAGAAAGTTTGCAGGCAAGAAGGGACTAGCAAGAAGTGTTCAAATTGATGAGAAGCAAGGACCTACAACCAAGACTATCCAGAAAAGCTATCATTTAAAATAGAAGGACAGATAAAGTGCTTTTCAGACAAGGTAAAGCTAAAGGAATTCATCATCACTAAGCCATTATTATATGAAATGTTAAAGGGACTTATTTAAGAAAAAGATCAAAACTATGAACATTAAAACGACAAGAAACTCACAACTATCAACTGATCTAAAAAACAAAAACAAAAACAAACTAAGCAAACAACTAGAACAGGAACAGATTCATAGATACGGAGATCACTTGGATGGTTATCAGCTGGGAGGGGAAAGGTGGAGAATGGGGAAAAAAGTGCAGGGATTAAGAAGCATAATTGGTAGGTACAAAATAGATGGGGGTATTAAGAATAGTATAGGAAATGGAGAACCCAAAGAAACTTACATGCATGACTCATGGATGTGAACTAACAGGGGAGGGAGGATTGTTGGAGGGAAGGAGGGCAGTGGGTGGGAGAGGGCAAAGGCGGAAAAAGTCGGACCACTTTAGCAGCATAATCAATAAAATAAGTATAGTAAAAAGAAGAGAGGGAGAGGAAGAAAGATTTTATCTCATAAAGCAAAATAACGCATCTGCGTCCCAAGTAAAACATAAAAAAAACATTTCCTCATAGCTAAGCCTCCATCTTGAATCGTGAACCAATCAGCAAACAACTCCGCTTCTTCCAATTCTAACCAGTTCCCTACTTCAAAAACTGGTTTTAAAACCATCCAACCCAATCTCTTCTAAATTTCCTAGGATTGAGAGACTCCCAGGCTTTGCCTGTTGTTGTCTTTTGCTACATCAATGTAAATAAACCGGGCTTTGTGGGAACAACAGGGATGGCTAATAAATCTGTTAGAGGGTTTCAAAGGCTCTTCTTATAAACTTATAGTCCAGCTACCCAGAAAAAATTATTACTATTTAAGTAGGTTTCCTATTTCAGGTACGGTTTGCTCGGTAGTTTTACATGATT
Organism: Mormoops blainvillei; assembly: GCA_004026545.1. Classification (NCBI taxonomy): domain Eukaryota; kingdom Metazoa; phylum Chordata; class Mammalia; order Chiroptera; family Mormoopidae; genus Mormoops; species Mormoops blainvillei. Next base: position 185,396 of record PVJD01001954.1, on the reverse strand, counting down.
CCGATCATATTATATATATATATCTTACATTTTTGAGAAATATGTTTTCAGAAATTTTTGCTAAACATTTTCAGTGGTGGTAAAAACACTTCACACTGTTTTGTTGGTAGACTACATGCCAAAGTTGACCCGTTCCTTTACCCAATCAGACATTTAGATGTTTTCCAATTTTTGCTATTACAGAAAAAAACCTGTGATAAATGTTTTAAATAAAGCTTTTCCTACAGATTAAATTATGTCCTCAAGATAAATCCTTGCAATGACAACACCTGAACTGAAGGATGTGTTCTGGGGCTCTACCCACATAAAGCTTGCTTTCCAAGAGTTTTACCAATGAACTCCTCCTACCTGTAACCCATTAAAGTAAGTGTTCCGCTGAACTTTCACCAGCACATTTGGAGAAACTTAAATACAAGTTTTACCCAGACATTTAAAAGTTTTAGACATTTACATATAGCTTTTGAGGAACACAATAGCCAGGTTTCTCATTTTCAATTTGCCTCTAAATTTCTCAAACTGATTAGGGAGAAAAACAACTGAAGTCATAAAGCACTTGAAGGAAATGCAAAAAATATCAAATACTAAGCAATAATTACTATAAGTATAGGTAAGCTTGGTCATATTGTAGGTTTGCATACAAACAGATCAAAACAGGAATCTAAGATTTAAAATAACATTCCAACTTGAATTCTTTTCAAAACATTTGACAGTTGGTGTGTAAAAACGGCCTTTTTTTGTAAGGCATTAAGTGAAAAAAAACACGTAGTTGATCATAAGTGAACTATTTTATAGACTGCTTTTTGAGTGTGAACATTGTAAAAAGGTCAGCTTTTATTTTACGATGGTAATAATTGAGAACACCTTTTAAAAGAACACGTTAATATCATGGGTCTAGGGCTTAGTGATAAAGTTAGCTAGGCCTTGGCTTCCTGTCCTATTGGGCCATGGGCTCTCTAGCTTTGCCAGTTTTCTTCAAGCTAAACTGGAGACTGGAGATTTGATCCTTGATTTTCTTCCTAGGTTGGATTACATGCTGTGTCTGGGAGACTGAAGCTGGGAAGCTGCTGAGTAAAGACACATCAGATTTCTCATCTTAGAATTAGCTAAACCTCCACATTCCTGACCCTCTGTTAAAAACAAAAAACAAAAAACAGAAAAAAAGAAAAAAGAAAACTGAGTAGTCCCCCAACACCGCCTTTAAGTGAGTCTCACGTCCACAACCGAACAAAATCCAACTCGAAACCTTCCTCACAGCCTCGTCCCCGCCCTTCTCTATTAAGTAGATCCTAACCCACTCACCGCTCTACGGAACTGCTATGACGTCACCGTGGTGAAACACAGGCGTGGTGCCTTAGGGTTCTTTTTCGTTCTTTTCCACCGACATTCGGGCATCCTCAGGCACTAAGAGAACTACAGTTCCCAGAGTCCAGCGCGGTGTGGGGAAGGTTAGGACTGTGGGAAGGAGGCTCCGGAGGCTATCAGGCCAGAGCTGGCCGCTCCTCCCTGTGAAGCGGTTTTGCACCTCTTTCCGCTGGCGGCGTCGGCGGCGTAGGCGCTCACGCAGGGGCGGGTCACGGCAACGCGAAGCGGTGCTGGGCGGGAAGGGAGGTCGTGGCGGTGGCCCTGGCGGCGGGGACAACAGCGACAGCGGCAGCCGCAGGGACAGCAGGAGCGGCGGTGCTGTCAGTTAGGCCATCGGAGAAATGGGAGACTCAGGGTCGGAGGTGAGTAGGCACACCGCCAGGGGTTTTGTGTTTTGTTGGGCGTGAGGCCTGGTGCTCGGCCGCAGCGGCGGGGCGATACCCCTCAGCGTCTCGAGCTGAGCCGGGCGTTGGGGACTGTGCAGGTCTGAGCCAGGAGCCAGCAGCAACAATGGCCGCCCAGCCGCCCCCGGGCCCCAGCACCAGGTCTGAGTTTCTTGTTGCCGCCGCTCGGCCGACAGGCTTCGTGTTACTGAGTAGCGAGCCTGCATCTCTCATTCTTGAGCAGATGGGGGAATCTGGAGGAGCCGGTAACTGGTTTTCGCTGTCTAGTCCGTACAGTTCCACGTTTGCAGAGGCATAATCCGCCTCCATCGAGTTCTGCTTTTAGTCGGGTTTGCGTGGAATTTTGCCGTTAGGTTTCCTTTAAAGCTCGTTCTTTTTGGGAAAATCTCTTCCTGTAAATACGTGGCTGTACAGATAAGCATGTTTTGGCTTATTTTCGTAGATAATAGAATCCGTTCCTCCAGCTGGGCCTGAAGCATCTGAGTCCACAACGGATGAAAATGAAGATGATATTCAGTTTGTTTGTGTAAGTAGCGACGATATTCGGGTTTTTCCAAGTCGAAGCCTGTGTGGTAAGCGATTATGAGACTACACCTCACCTGTTCATTCATCATCCAATATGTATGCACTTCTAAGGTACTAACAGTGTGGAGTATGGCAGAGGATTAGGAAATGGACCGAAAGAGGTCTCCGAGCAGCCACAGCAGCCATCACAAAGACTGTTGGACAAAGTACATGTTGTACACGCCTAATCACTCTTCTCATGCCTTCATGCAGAGCCATTTTATCCTCAGTCTACACAAAGATCTGGTCTCTCAAGACTATGTATTGAAGTGGGGCAACAGTATCTTCTAAGAGATGAGACACAGGTAAAGGAGAAGGGACAGCTAGTGATGACGAAGGAAGTAGAGAACAGGAGGGTTGTAAGAACTCAAAACCTGAGCGTTAGGTAGCTTAAAGGTCTCACCAGTCTCTGAGGTCATGATGTTACAGCACGGTACAATTGATGTTCATAGTAAAGATCCCTGCATCACCAGGAAATTATAGTATTTTCTGACTTTATGTCCCTGGAGACAGTTTTCAAGCATTTAGTAAGTGTAGATTCCTAAGCGTCACTCTGTATGTACAGAATTGGAAGGTGGGCCTAGGAATCTTGATTTTGGAAAAAAACAAGGACAGATGAGTCTCTGAACCACACTTTGTAAAGCTTTGGTTTAGGGAAATAGTGGGTATGACATATTTTGGGATGATTTTCACCCAAAACTTTTTAAAGTATAACAAGGGCTATGCATAAAGTAGTATCTTACTTAGAGAATACCTTTACTTTTAAACTACTCTTTGAATACTATAGTTGAGGTTTGCTGTTAAAGATGTGTGATTTTTCTTTAACAGAATGTCTAATGTGTATCTATTATTAAGTTGGGGCAACTTAATAAAACTGGTTTTTAAACCATGTCATCTAGTATCCCAACATTAGGGCCATTTGGGTGATCTGTTGCTGTACTGTATTTTATTGGGTTTGTGTAGGAGTCTTTCGCAAGATCACTTCATGGCTTTTTCTCTAGTGCTAGTGTTTATGGTACTCTTTCATTCTAAACTTTTAAGGTTTTGGGGTGGGGGAGCAGTTAAAAGAATTGTATCCTGGCCCCAGTCACTGTGGACTGAAGTATGTATGGTAACAGGATTCCATGGCTCTTTAGGACAAATATTTCAGGTTCTTCCTGAATGTTGATGTATTTGTGGATGGAGAGTATTTATCTTGGTATTTTGTGTAAATATAAGTAAGAATGGCACACTTTTTCATGAACCACACGTCTTACATTGAAAGTCACAGATGGAATCTACTAAAATAGGATTTGGAAAATAATATATATTTTTTGTATTCTGGAATGAATTGTGTAGTAGCTTGTAACATATGAGCTTAAGTTAAAGTTTAAAAATATTCTTGAAATTTTATTTAAATGTAGAGAATTTGTTAATCTATGCATCTAGAATAAGAAATACACAGTCAGTGTTTTTTGTATCCAGCTTAATACAACACTTTATATTTATCTCAGTTTTTAAATACAGGTTCAAAGGCTTGATAGTTCCACGTGGAGAAATGAATTATATGTAGCAAATGCAATTACAATCCTAGAAGAAACCTATTAAAAACATTCCCTCTGTCTTTCTTAGTGATAACACTTAAAAGACAATGATATCTTAATTCTATTTTAAAGTAACATTTAGAGATGGAATCTTCTATTTCTTTCTGTCACCTAATCTTATACTTGACTCCTCCAGGTAACACTTATCCAATAAAGATAATAAACAGTTCTCTGTTTAAGATTTATTCAGATACAAAAAGAGCATTATGATGTCATTTCTTGATTTACTCTGGTTTGGATTTCATAGTGTGCTGTTAATTAAATTTTCTCATCTTTGATCCACATGGTGCATAGCAGTCTTTTTGTGGTTTGCAAAATACAGAGTCTGAAACTAAACAGCATGCTGAAAGGAAGGAAAAATACAAATGTGGTGGTTCAAAATGATGCTCTTTGTTTATATTGCATTGGCCAAAAAGTCTGTTACGTTTTTACCCTGTGCAGTTGCTCTAGTAGTGCTTAGTTGTCTTTAACTTCATTTGAAACAATTTTGTTGGATTGTATTGTGACAGCTGTCATATCAGCATGCATTTTTTAAAAACTTACCAAAATTGGTGAATTTTTGTGCAGCTATTTTAATATTGAAGATGGATGAAGATACACAACATTTTCGGAGTATTACGCATTGTTATTTCAAGAAAGGTAAAAATGCAACTGAAATGCAAAAACAGATTTGTGCCATGTATAGAGAAGGTGCTGTGACTGATCAAATGTGTCAAAGGTGGTTTGCGACGTTTCTTGGTACTATTGACATTTCGGCCAAATAATTCTTTGTCATGGGGCTGTCTTATGCACTGGAAGATGTTTAGCAGCACCCCTAGCCTCTGTCAACTAGAAGCCAATAGCAGGACATAACTCAGAATATCCAAATCAATAAAGTTATTGGTGGAAATGAAAAATACGTCTTTTAGTTTATGGAAAAAAACTAAATGGACTTTTTGGCCAACCCAATATTTTATTAAAATATAAAATAGAATGCAATTCATAAGTGTACTGTTTGACTTTTGCAAAGTCTGTACACCTGTGTAAACAGTGCTCAAATCAAGAAACAGAATGTTACCATAACAAAAACTTTTCATTTAGGTCTTTTGCTCTCATTTTCTGCGTCGTTTAGTAATATGACTCTTTATTCAACCATCTTTATGTCTTTGTTTGAAACTGAGTATTTTAATTTACTCAGCTAAGAGCTGAGTACATGATTTTTCACAGTGCTTTTCTGAATACAAAGCTTTTAAAAACTGCTGAGGCAACCTATCATAATCTCGAGACCAACACATGAGATTTAGATTTCAGCTAAGATAATTGGTTTATTGTGGAATCATTAAACGTGTGGAAATAGTAAAGGAAATTAAGGCATAATTTCATAAATAACTTGAGCACATAGGTCGTGATAATATCTTACCTGCAGTAGAATGAGTCATAGGCAAAAAAAAAATAGTGTATCTTTTGTCTGGGTGTCTTAAGACTGTAATGAGCTTAATAAAAATAATGTTGGAGCTCATAATATGCAAAGTCATGAATTAAGTATGTTAGAGCTATAAATATTAATTGGAAATATATTCTACCCATAAGTATCAGTATTTCAGTGTGGGAGATGAAATAGAGGAGAACTATGTAAATAACTCTAGTAGGAAGTTCTTTTATAAAAAGTACATGGTGCTATAAAAAAAAAAGGCTTTGTTTATTACTTTGGCATAAATAGCATTTAGTATTTGTATGTGTTTACAATGTCATTTTGAGAAGAAATAAGGAAGGACATCAAAATTGGGAAAGCAGGGTTTGTGTTCTGGAGGATAAAAATTTTTTTTTTTCCAAATGTGACTGGAAAGGATGATGGTCCAGATAATATTGATCTTGAATTGTGAGCTAAATATAAACCTAAAGTGGGCAGTTGGGAACCATTTGAAATTTTTGAACTGGGCAGGACTGAAGAAGTAAACTATGTCCCTGAATTCTCTATATGGAAAAAATATTTTTCATCTGTCTTAAATCCATATTTGTTTCAGACTGTGGTAAAAAAAAATTTTTTTTTTTTTTTGTATACCATATCTTAGTGTATTGACATAACTTTCCATTTAGTAAGCAATTGGTGTTTTGGTTTTGTTGTGAGAATCAGTTTTCTAGAAACAGGAATGAAACCTTTTTTTTACTTAATTTTTAAAAGAACTTAGTCATTAATACAGCTGTGTGCCTGATTGTTTTGCTTGTGTTTGTACTCCTGCCCCTAAATTGTGTGGCCTTTGAAGTAGAATCCTTTGGTTTTGTTATTGGTGCAGGGGAGATGAAAATAATGGTTTACTAGTTGATGGGTAGAGGAAATTCAAATAAAATACCTTGTAAATGGAGGACCATGTGCATTTATAGTTGCTTAGGATATAAGCAGTCATAAGTATTAGAAATTATTTCTTCTTGGTCTTTGTAATATAAACATTGCTTTTTAGGGAGAGTTAACTTATTTTTTGGTCAGTGTTTTGATTTATTTGGAGTCGGTGATAATAGCAGGTAGACCTTTTTTTCTTACTGACAAGTATCTTTTAAAACAAATTTTTTTATTGTTCAAGTACAGTTTTGTCCATTTTCCCCCCGTCACCCCCTCCCCCACCCTCCACTCCATATCCCCCTTAACTTTGCCCATGAGTCCCCCATATATGTTCCTTGACCACCCTTCCCGTTACCTTCCCCCCTCCCCATCTTCCCCTCCCCCCTCCTCTATTCACTGTCAGTTTGTTCCTTACTTCAGTGTCTCTGGTTACATTTAACTTGCTTGTTTGTTTTGTCGATCATTCTCCATTTATAGGTGAAATCATATGATATTTGTCTTTTACCACCTCATTTATTTCACTTAGCATAATGCTCTCCAGATCCATCCATGCTGTTGCGAATGACAGGAGCTCCTTCTTTCTGCTGCGTAGTATTCCATTGTATAAATGTACCACAGATGGGCACCTAGGTTGCTTCCAACACTTGTACATTGTAAATTGTGCTGCTGTGAACATTGGGGTACATAGGTTCTTTTGAATTGGTGTTTCCGGATTCTAAATGACTCCTGCCTTTTCTCACTTTCGGATCTCCTGGTCTGATTCTTTTTAATTAGTGTGAATTATATGAAGTTGCCATGGTTGTGGATATCATTCTGATGGTTCATTCACTCCCATAGTAAATTTCTGGTAGCCTTCTCCCATCTGTTTTTAATCCTGCCCCCCTTCTATTTCTACATTTACTTTTTAATCCTGTTTGTGACCAGTTTCCTTATTTTGTTTTTTCCTACCCATTCTGCTTTTTACTTTGTACCCTTTTATATACTTTCTTCCATCTCCCTTATTGCTGTACCAACAATCTATTCATGGCAGTACTGCCTCTTCCTCTGTATTTCTCGTAACCTGGGAACTTTCTTGGCATGCTCTTTCTGTGGGCATGTAATAAAATTAACTAATGCACATTTCATAAAGAGGGTAAACTCAGGTAATTATATGAACTGTAGAACCTACTTTTATCTTCTCTATTTCCTTCTTAGATTAAACATATATGATTTTGATTGTCTTAATACCAGTGGTAGGTTTTAGTCTTAATATAAGTGATATATCTCTGTTGACCACACATTGGGGAGTATCTGTTCTTCTTTTCCTCTTTTTTAAACGTGCATCTTTATAGTTTAGGCAAAAATCCCAATTACTTTATTACATGATTCCTACCCTGAAGTTTGGCTTTCTGGTTTTATCTTAGTGGCTGCATCACTACCTGCAAGGAGAGTGATTTTCTGCTTGTAGAGAAACTAGCCTAGGTGAAGAAACAGGCTGTCTTTGAGACTGGGTGCTTCTTTCAGGAGGATGATCTTCAACTAGATCTTAGCTTCTGTCTCCAGATTCTAGTGTCTTTTTCTGTTAGTTTTTCCACCAAATTAATCACTTTGGCTTGCCAACAGTCAAGTTTTTTCTATCCTAAGAAATCTTTCCCTCAATCATATTCTGCGTTCCTTTCTCTTGTTCTCAACATACTAGATTTTTTCAAAGAATACTCTTTACTCATGTCCTTTACTGCTTTATTTTCTATTTAATTTTTTAATAGAATGGCTTCTGTACTCACTACTTTCTTGACAGTGGCTCTACCAAGGGCATTTTAAAATCTGTTGCCAAATTCAGTGGCATTTTTGGGATTTTTTTTTTTCGAGGGGTGTTTTTGGCCTCATTTAGCATTGATAACTTTTTGTTGAGGTTTATTCTGTCTTTAGCTTCTTTGAGTTTATGAATTCTCTGATTCTTTTCCAGTATCTGATTTCCTACTTAGCTCTTCCTTGAATCCTAAAATTCCTGCATTTCCTCAAGAGCCTTCTTGAATCCCTCCTTTCTCCTCTTTGCTTTCTTCCTTAGCAACAACATAGTTTCAATTTAAAACTGGAGTTAATAGTCTTTTAGGGGAGCCACTCCCATATCTCTACTCTCAGTTACGTGCATACATCCAGATTACAGGCCTTCATTTCCAGCTCTCGGCCAAATACCTTGTGTACCACTGACATATCAAATCATGTGTAAAAGAATATCAGCTTTGTGTTTCTGTATTCCAAATTTACGTTAATGACATTAGTATTTTTCTAGTCATCCAAGCCTGAAAACTTGGGGACCACTTTGACTTCTGGTTGTTGTTGGGGTTTTGTTTTGTATTACCAGTCTTATTTTTTTCCCATTATACCCATGTATTATTCTTTCGCATATGCACCACAACACTATTCTTGCCATCACCATTATTTTAGTTCTGCATTATTTTGTGTCTGGACTGATTAATTATTCTGCTTTCCCTACTCCTCATACTTTATATGATTAGTCTTCTTAAAGCACAACTCTCAAATACTGTTACTACCATTTTATTTTATTATTTTAAGATTTTATTCATTTATTTTTAGAGAGAGGGGAAGGGAGGAAGAAAGACAGGGAAATAAACATCGATTGGTTGCCTTTCACATGTGCCCCTACGGGGACCAAACCTGCAACCCAGGCATGTGCCCTTACTGGGAATTGAGCCAGTGACCTTTTGCTCTGCAGAATGATGCCCAACCAACAGAGCGACACAGGTCAGGGTTGTTACTCCCATTTTAGTATTTATTGATTCCTTTTGTTCTGTGGAATAAAATTGAGGCTTTTAAGCGTAGCATTTAAGGCCTGGTTCATTATAGAGTCAGTATGGATGGAAAGAGAATGGAAAAGAATCAGGTTTAATGTTTGACTCTTGAAGTGGGAGATAAAGATGAGCAATTGATCAGAGAATTCCAGGATTTTAAGCTTGGATATCTAACAAATCATTCATACTCATTCCATTTGAAAAGCATTGGATTATAATATCTGTGTCCTTATATCCTGTGTCTATATTAATAATCCTTTCCCCAAGGAATTAATGTAGTCCTAATACTCTTACTGGGGTATTAGGCTCTTTCTTCTAAGTCTCATCATCATTTCTTATTCATGTTTTGGGTTGGCCAAAAAATCTGTTACATTTTTTGTGTATGATCGCTCTAGTAGTCCTTAGTTGTCTTTAACTTTATTTGAAACAATTTTGTTGGATTGTATTGTGACTGCTGTCATATCAGCATGCATTTTTAAAAAAAACTTATCAAAACTGGTGAATTTTTGTGCAGCCATTTTAATATTGAAGGGGGAAGAAAGTATGCAATATTTTAGGAGTATTACGCATTATTATTTCAAGAAAGGTAAAAGCGCACCTGAAACACACAAAAAAGATTTGTGTTATGCATGGAGAAGGTGCTGTGACTGATCGAATGAGTCAGGTGGTTTGCGAAATTTCTTGGTAATACTGATATTTCGGCCAAATAATTCTGTGTTGTGGGGCTGTCTTATGCACTGGAAGATGTTTAACAGCACCCCTGGCCTCTACGCACTAGAAGCCAATATCAGGAGATAACCGGCATACTCAAAATACTCAAATCAGTGAAGTTATTGGTGAAAATTAAAAATGCGTCAAAAATTGTATTGGCCAACTGAATACGTACTCTGAATATTTTTCTCTGCAATTATTCTTATTATTTCCTGCCAGTCATAAGGCTTCCTCTTCAGAGGAATTCTTGCCAATCCCAACAAAGATGATCATTTTAAATGCTACTTTAGTTTGAATAACTGTTCATGACCTGTTAATTTGCTCAATTCTTTCATAGGAAGGACCATTAAGACCTGTTCTTGAATACATTGATCTGGTCAGCAGTGATGATGAAGAGCCTAGCACCTCTCATAGTGATGTAAGTACATTATGTTTGATTTGCCTGTCATTACTCCTGTCATTTAAGAGGCATTCTCTAAAGAGAGTTACGAAATCCTGGGTGGCTGTGTTTAGTGCCTTACAGAATGGCCCATTACTGTTAGACTGGCCTATAATAAGTGGTCCAAGGAGTTCTTTGCCCAGAATATCTCCTACTTTCGGTTTTGTTTCTGTGCTTTCAGTGAGGATGTGAAAGGATGACATGACACATGGAAGTTCTAAGCCTCGGAGGTGATACCTGGTAAAAGGGAAATGGAATAAAAACTGCAGGCTTTTTGGGCTCCTGTGTCCTTCTCCTTTCTTATCTCTCTTCAGGTGCCCTGTACAACTGGATCCTTTTCATCCAGAACCATGTGACCACAGAAAATTTGTTTTATGTTGGAAGAAAGGATATGTGAAGATCCTTTAGCAAATGGCATGGGGGAAGGGTTATAGGTGATATATTACTTCAGTTGTCATATCTTTAACCTCCTCTATCCCACATATATTTGAAGTTCTCTCTTTTACCTATGGTTTTTTTGGATGTGGGTTTGACCCTTAAACTACTACTTTCCTTACTTTGAGAATCAATCTAGCTGAGCCTTTTGTAGCAATCTTGTCTTTCATTTGTTGTAGCCCAAATTGCTATTAATAGCTGTTTACTTGATGGATTAGAGAACTCCTGGCTCTTGTTCAAGGTGACCAGAAGCTTCTTGCTTTGTGATAATAGGGAATTGAGACTTGGACTTGGAATCAAAATACCTAGCTTTTATTCTCAGCTTTACTCCTTATTAATTTTGTCACTTTGGATAAATTAAGTAGATTTTTAACCTTAGTTTCTTTATCAGATAGGAATAGTACCTACCTCACAGGGTTGTTGTGAGGATGAAATGGAATATGTAAGCTCCTTGAAAACCACAAAGTAGGACTGTGCAACTGGAAAGTTTTGTTATTTATGGAGACTGAATGAGAGAATTTTTAAAGGGGCTTAAAAGCGATTCTACAATGGAAGACTTTTAGAAAAAGCTATATTTTCTCAGTGAAATTTTCCCCAAGTTCTCGCTGCAATTATTAGCTGCTACTTGTTGACTTAAATATGTTAAATGGGATTAAAAAAAATTATTATCGCCAGTGGTCTCAACATCTTTTCTTGTCCTATCATGGGACAAGGAACAGGCTAGGATGGCACCACTGGGTTTGTCTGTACCCTCTTTTTCAGAGACAGAGTGCCAGATTAATGCCGGTGATTGGTGTTGGGTCTTTGGGAAAGTGAAGCTTGTGGATTTGATTTCTGGGACCCCCCTTGCTGACCTATAGTGGATTGCATCTTTCATTGTTAATTATAATAATTTTTAAAAATTGAATTCTACTTACTGGACATGCATCTCTGCACTTGAAAGTTAACATATTAAAAGCATTTTTTTTTCTTCCTTGGTTTTCTTGTTCATGTGGATAACCCAGAGAATGCCTGAGTCTAAGGTGCCATCCTCTGAGAATCATCGCCCAGAAATGTGCTCTAGCTGCAGTGTTCCTCTTCCCATTGGAAAGAGCAGCTCCTCTGGGAGTTGCACCAGCAATCCACAAAGGATAGTTTCTCAACCTTCTTCTGTTGAGAACCCATTGGAGAACCAGAAAAATGATCAAAATAATTCCGTTGTTAAGATCTCTGAGACAGAGACACTTAAACCATCACAAAATTATCAGACCCTGCCTTCATCTCCACTTCTGGTCCCCCAAGAATCTTTGGCCTCTTCAGAGGTCAAGGAGGATTTATCTCCAGAATCTTCAGCTTCACAGCATGGACAGGATGCCCTCCTGTATCTCCAGACACAAGTGGCTGAGATGTCCCGAGTGATACGTGATCTGCAGTCCAGGAGTTGTTTCAGATTTCATCACTCTAGGCCAAGTGAGAACTCCTCAGTTCCTTGGGACATCACCTCCAAGGAAGAAAATTTATCCACAGTTGAAGAAGAAGCTGACTGCAAATCCCCTTCAGCTGATGACAAAGGGCAGTCAGCTGATCCCAGTCAGACTAGTTTCACAGGTCTTTTGAAGAGAATGGAACAGAGAGGTGTTATAAAAAGAGTAACGTTACAATCTGAAGGAGAATCATGTGATGGGAAACCTGATTATGTGACCTCTAAAAAACGTTTGGTTCCTCCATTGCATCCTCTTCTGAGAATTGCCACCACTGAGGTTTTTAAAGACCCTGCTGATTGCCATCCTTCTTCTTTCATGGGACACAGGGTGTATCCTGTGGCCAAGGATACCTCTCCTTTCCAACCAAATCCTCCAGCTGAGGGACCCATTGTAGAAGCATTAGAGCATAGCAAAAGAGGAAGCACAACCTCTCCTCTAGATTCTACCTCAAAAGAAATGGAGGTCATGGGTTGTAGATTCTACCATGCTGCTTCCATTGCAGCCCGAGCTGCTAGCTACATGGCCTATATGACTCAATATCAGCGTAAACTCTGGGAAGACATGGAGGATCTCGTCCATGACCCAGAGTTTGATCGTGGAAAAGCAAGATGTATAATATCGGATGGCATGGATGCAGGCCTTTGGCAGCTTTGTACTACTAGGGACATAATGGATTCTGTAGTCAGAGTTATGGCAATGGCAGTGGACTACAGAAGGCAAGCCTGGCTCCGACTTACATCTCTCACTAAGAAAACCCAGGAGAAGATCTCACACTTGCCCTTCGATGGCACTTCCCTCTTTGGACAAGATGTGAATGCTGTTGTTGCAGAAGAAAACAATATAAAAGAAAATGACTATAAAGACCACAGCAAATACTATAATCAACATCGATATTTTTATAGTCATGATCAGAAAGCACATTATCACAACAGAGGGTACTCCAAGGGGGATTGGTATAAACCCCGAAACCACCCCTATAGATACAGGAAAAAGGGAGAATCTCCAGAACGCCATGGGTACAAGAATTAATAGCCTGTTTATGTTCAGCCGTATAGCCATCCAACATCCTATGTATTTATTTGTTCTTCCTGACTTAAACAGTATTTACAGGTAGGAGGTCAGCTCCAAAACTGAATGAACGTCTAGAATTATGAGAGCTGACATTTGAATTCTAGACTTTTGGAATGAAGTGTATAGTAAAGAAAATCATCTTTTATTGGCCAGTTGAGCAGCAGAGACTTTTCATCTAAGTAGGGTTGGACAATGATTTATCCATTACTTCTGGTTCAAAGTAAACCCAGAGGAAGGTACTCAGGAATCTGAATCCTCTTGTGATTAAAGAAAAATAAAAAGATTTGTTCCTCAGGAAAATCTTGCTGGTAAACTGAGGACTAGCAGATTTTAGGTCTGGAAATAACCTACTACTTCCTAGATCTCTGTTTAACACAGAGGCAAATCCTTCATTTTTAGGTCATCAGTGCTTCCTTGTTCACTTGTCAGATCTTCACAAAATGACAAATCTGTTATAATCTCTTTGTATCAGGATGATAATAAACCCACTAAGAGTCCATATTACTCTCAAGCTCTATGAGACTTCAAAATCAACCATGAAGCTGTATATCTAGAACTGGAATTCAAATTTTGCCAAATCCAGTTTGCTTCTAGTGGGATGACTAGATGTCACAGGTCTGCTGTGGGCACCAGCTGGAAAAATACTTTTCTACCTGTAACGTCTGTAAAAATTTCACAGTATCTTCATCAAGAATGATGGCTATCGTACCATCGCCACTTTGAGTTACATATGAGAGAATTCTTTGCTGTTATCGCTCATAAGCCTTTGACCTATCAAGCTCTCATATCAACAGACTTTGAGACCCAGTCATGGTATTCTCTCAGGATAATCTGAACCTTTCACCAAGATGACCTTCTAAAACAAACCCACCTTCTAAACACTTAACTTTTTTGAGCTTGATAATTCATCACACTTTAAATACAAAAAAGATAATGTACATTGGTGCCCTGGAAAAATAAAGGATGCTACTCATACCATCCAGGCATGCAAATCTGAACTCTTAAAAGAGCAAGAATTCCAAACATGCCTGACAATCCAGTCCTCTTACTAAAGTAAAGAGGGATGCCATCAAGTGATGTTCTGAGATTCCTTAAGATTTATAGAGTATAACTGTGGATAAAGTAAAGTGATCATATCACACAGTTCTGTTTCTGGATATCTATTTAAATGGTGATATCCATTAATGATTTCTTAAAATCTGAAATCAAGACTTCAGAGACATATCTTGGTTTATTTGTCCCTTAACCTAGTCAGACTCTTACCATGAAAGATGACTTACGTTTTTGCTCCCGATTGGTTCAATTAGTAGTTCTCCACCATCCTGGAACTAGCAGCAGATACCTCAATTATATGTCATACAGTGATCTTTTTAATTTCAAGGCAGTGGATGTACTGTATATCAGCCCTTAGATCCTTGTCTTTGTAGCATGACTTCAGGAATGGAGAAAATTGTCAAGTTTGAGGGATCTGAATACAAGACCTAGTATTATTTGCTTGGCAGCCAAAAAAATCTTTTTATCAATAGACTTATAATTTTGTAACTTGTCAAACATCTACATTTTTTTCATCTGCTTGATCAAAGTATTTTGGGTGTACTGTTAATGGAATATAACACTGTTTTAGGATTCATATGATTTCTATTTCTTGGTATAGTTCTTGCACAGTGGTGATTGACAGTTTTCCTTGTGCCCTGCTTTTTAATAGCTTATTGGAATCTCATTCTTCCTCCCCATCATAACCATATTCAAAACCATATTTGTTCTATAGAGGTTGAAGAGGCAAATAGCCTACTTGGAATAAGTTATTTTGTTAGCTACCTTGACATACTGTATTGGTCCTATTTGTAGATTAAGCCTAAACTACAGTCTTGATAGAGATCATCTCACAAAGGTTAAGTCATATCTACAGTTAACATTTACCTTTATTTTTTCTATATTTCCACAAAGTCTTCTACTTTTTTAGGTCCATGTCAGTCCTATAGGAACTGTCTTTCAAATTGAACTCTAGAAGAGCATTGATTAACTTCCAGTAAAGAAACAAGGGCCCAAGAAATCATACAAAGATTTTTATAGTTCACGATATGTACTACTCCAGTCGAGTAGTCTCATGTGCCATCGATATGGGACTATAGTTTCTTCTGTAAAAGAACTAGTCACTGGAGAGAGAGAGACCTTGAAACTGCTTTATGTGGCTGCACATAGGTGATCCAGATCAACTGAAGCTACTTCACACTGCTCCTGCTTTTCTACTTCTTTCCTTCCCTGAATTAAATACTGGGTCACAAACTTGATGGTCTTTGAGGTACTCTTGTTTTCCAGAAACCAAACCAAAATAAATGATGCTTGAAGATATGATTCTCTGAAACTACTTTCGCACTTCTGCTTGATATGCTCCCTTTGTAATTTTTGTATTTTTTATTGTGGTTAAAAAAAAAGAACAAAAAATTTACTATCTTAACCATTTTTAAGTGTACAGCTCAGTAGTGTTAACTATATTTACACTGTTTTGTGGCTCCTCCTTTCATAAATGTTTCTAAAACAGCATTGCTGTTCTCTCCCTCTTGTGCGTATTGCTCAGTAACAAAGCTGAAAACATTGCTTTATCACTTTCTAATTGATATGTCCAAGTCTTCAGAGAATTTTCCTAAAAGTAAAGAGGTATTGGAAAATTATTGAATTGGTGATCAAGTAGCTAACTTCTGAAGGGATTTGACAATTGAGTGGGGGTAGGGACAAAATGCTGCAGAGTTGTTTCTGTTTTTAGCTATAGATTAATGTCTTGACAACAGAAGAAACATTAACCTTAACCTGTTTGTTTTTTATAATTTAAAATTTTTTCTCTGGCATACTTGAATTATAATGGTGTTATAAAACTAAAAATGAGGACTTTGTGTAGGGAGACAACTCCAATAGCATATGGAACTCATAATTAGTCAGATAATAAGTTTTCATGTTGTGCCTGCCATGTGCAGAGCCTGTGACAAAATTCTCCATTAGGCCAACCACTTATGTTTAAATACTTACAGGTTTTCTAGGAGGCCTTGGAATACTTGCAAGTTTAATGATTTGGTATTCTCAAAAGGGATGTGTCTAATGATCCTTTTTCTTCAAAATGTTATTTCTTGACTAGACATAAAATGTATGTGGAGACAATATGATTTCTTGTAGTTACTGTGTACAGAGAAATACTGTTTCCATTGATTGTTATATGAAGTGCCTTTTTAAATTTCACACTCTTGTTTAAAAGTTAACATTTTGATGTCTTTCATATGTTGCTGGTGATATGTGAATTTTGTACAGTAATTTTTAATCTTGTAGTTAATTCATTTGTACAATTAATTGCACTATCTAAATGTACTCTCCTTCTGAATGTTTGTTTTCTTTATAGCACTGTTAATCCATTTCAGAAGGCTGTAGAGTATGTCCCTCCTTTATTTAAATAACTTCACAGTAGTACATTTTTGTAATAATAGTGATTGGCTCAATTTTGGGGGCATTGAGGCAGCTTTTTTTTCTGTGTATAGATTCTAGGCTTCTGACTTGAGTCATTTGTTTCATATCCAGTCATGGTAGCATAACTTATATTTGATAAGTGGATGTGCTTAGTTGGTAAGACGGAACAAGGACAATAGGAGAAAGCAGTATATTTGCTGACACTTTATCTTTCTTTTTTTTTTTAAGACTGTGTAACAGCTTCTTTATCATTGTAACTGCACTTAAACTTTTAAAAATTGTGTGACAGCTTCTTCGTCAGTATAATTCCATTATTTACTTAGCCCTCAAAATGACATTTGAGGGGAGCATAAGCTCTTTCAGGCTTGGATACTATTTAGTATATTACATTAGTACTGTACTGATAATTTACTGAATGATGCCTGAGTGACCTGATTGATAATGTCCTTAAGGTCCCAGTACATCCAGGATAACCTCTCAGTTACTATAAACATGAAGGTTGGAATAGACAGAATCCAGAACCCCTCCTGGCTATAAAATTGGACACAGAGTTAAATGCCACATTAGTGTTCTTGAGGACATAATTAATTGACTGGAATTCTAATGACAATTAGAAATTTTGGATTAGATCTTTGTAGAAAGAATTTTAAAGATTGCAATGACTGAAAACTTTTTTTTTAATATGAGGCATATTTTGTCTGTGACTTGCACTGTTTAGGTTCCCTCATTTTTTGAAATTGACCATTTTTAACTTAATGTTAGAGGCTAGTCCAATTAATTGTCATAACTGTGCATCTTATGTATGTCATTCAATTGGCCAGATCCATTCTATATAGTTTTTCATTAGTAGATACACAAACCAACCAGTTCTTCATTTTTCACTTTAGAAAATATACAAGTGGAAGTTATCATTAAACTGATGATGATCACGGCATTGAATGCAAATCTTTTAGTTATTTTTTCAGACAGAATAAGTTTTGTAAGCCATTAAAATATCCTTTTGTGGAATTTCCCTTCCTGGGTGAATGATGAGAATATTGTTTTATTAAAGCTTTTTTCTCATATAGATTAGTGGGATGGTATTTTTGTATAACTTTGTCTTTCATTTGCTTGACTTTATATAATGAGAACTTTTTAATAGTAGTGTTTGATATCATTGAAGTATCTTATTACTGGAAATTATGTTTGCTTCCAGTTGGCTATATCTGGAAATAATCACAGTTCAACCATGTCCTTTTGGTGTTAGCATATTGGTTCATTCTTTATATTGTTCTTCCGCTTTATATGACACCTCTTTCTAGAAGGATGTCTGATCTTCCTTTACTCTCTTTGATGTAGATTAAATTTCCCATTCTACGAGTATAAACTAGCCAAGATTTTGAAGTGGCTTTGTATTTGTATATTTAAATACAATGCCTTCAGCATTATTGTAGATTTTCTAGTTTTCTCTTATGACGTCCTTTAAAAAAAAGTTGCCAGTCCAGTCTTAACCTCTTCCCTAACTATTGAACTTTCATCAACTTTTAATGCTTTCTTGTTTAATGGAAGTATTATTTTCTTGTTTCTACATATTCTTCACACAAATGTTTTATTACATATAGTTTATGGTCAGTTGCATCTTTTTTCTGTATAAAGATTTTAGGCTCTTCACCATGAATTTATAGTACAGCTCTGAGATATACTGTATCTTAAAGTTAGCCAAGTTTTCTCTAGGTATTAAGGGCTTTACTGGTTTTGTTGAGTAACTGTCTATTTCAAATGGTCTGTTAGATTTTCTGATGCCTTGTTAAGAATTCAGCAAGAGTTCTCAGGTTGTCTGTACTTTTAGGACGTCGGAGCTCTCTCAAGTTATATTGAGTTTTCAAATATTCCTGAATATATTCCTTGGTAGAAGGTGAAAGTGAATGTTTTATATCTGGTGATAATTTTTAAAATTCTCCTTTGACTTTAAATACTTCAAGTGTTACTATGAGTTCTGTTAGTTGTCCCTTTCCAAGACGAACTTTCATTTGCTGTTTTTCCCCAGGAGCTGTCCGTGCGCTTCCTTCCCCCTCCCTGCCCGTAACCCCTAAGAGCGGTTCTGTCACGGCATTCGGTTTTAAGGGCTACAGTTAGACCTCTTGTTAACTCCCATTTTTATCTACGTCGACTGTTTCACACTACCGTGAATTACAGTGTAGTAATGTGCTAAAATAGCTACCAGTTGTGTGATCTCTTTATCTATATACTGCTTTTAATTAGTGAAGAAACAATGATGTAAATGATGGGGGGAAAGACATTTTTTGACTCGCCAGTTTGAGATTTTCAGTTCTATTTTTTTAAACATTTATTTACATTGAGCTTCTTGCTGTTAGGTGTGCACCCCATTTTTTTCTGTTTTGGGTAGAATATATAGATAGTTAATTTTACTTAGTCTCAGTTAGAATCTTAGCACAGAGTTACATGCATGTTGGTCTTTGTTTAATAGCTTATAACAGCACCTAATTTCTTCTGCTTTTGGCAAAAATATATTTTGACAGATCTTGGAAGCACCTTGATAGCCTTGGGTCTAACAGTCGTCTTCCTGCCTGGCAAGAAAGTAGAGGAGAGAAACTTCACTTAATAGAGCTTATTTTTACTAGGCCCTGTGCTAATTGCAAGACACTCTTGAGACAGAAATTCACCCTTATTTTGCAGAGGAAGTGAAATTTACCAATAAGCAGCTTGCTCAAGTGGCAGACCTGAGCTTTGAATAAAGATTCTGTTCCTTCATTGTCTCAAGTCAGCATTGTACTAGGCTGCCTGCATGTGTTTTTCAAGGTCCCACTCAAGTCTTACCTCTCTGATAAGCTAATTTGCCATATACTAATCTTTGTCTTCCATGATACATACTATTTGACATATGCTAAGCCTTGTGTTACATACCTGTACTCTCATCCCTTAGTATTTGATGACTTGTATTAACTACTGGTTATTTCACTTGTTGGATCAAAAACCCTAACATCTTAGTTCTCCCATTGAGGTTTCACTGTGCAGGACTAAGATGATTCTCGATGCATAGTCATTGGCTGCTCTTTCATATGTTGCTTATTTGCATTCCATTTGTTTTCAGCCCTGTTTTATTGCGTGTTTTTTTTTTCTTCTATCTTTTTTGTTTGTTATGCCCATTTTGTTTGAGATATACACTTGAAAAAAAATTTTATTTTTTTTTTTACTGGTAACTTGAGGATATTGGCTTAATGGAAGAAAGATGGAATGATACAGAGCAGATCCTATTTGAATTCTAAACACCTTGCTCTGAGTATTAGCAAATCACTTATTTTCTGAGCCTCTGCTTTCCTCCTCTCAAAGGAGGCAATGCCCAGAAGTACTTTGAAAACTTGAAAGCCCAGTATTGATTTCCTTCCTTTAGTAGTCGTGCTGTTTCTATCCATATTCATAGATTTCTTGTAACCGTGAGATGGTATTGGATATTAAATACAGATACATTTTAAGAAGTATTTAATAGCATGTAATAGTTTGTTTCATGTCATCAGATCATGTTCCCTTTGTTCATAGTATTTTTTAAGGCTGAACCATTAAACTATAATGCAAGCCCAGCAATGGACTACATCATTGAAAAACATTTAAAGTAAAATAGTCTCTTTTCTCAAGTGCAAGCTAAGAAGTGTTTATAATAAATGATAAGAAAAAAATAAAAGAGAATGTAGAATGAAGAGCTAGGATATGTAGGTATGTGTATAAAATTTTTGATGGATGGTATTTTGTCATTTCATGTCGATGCTGGAAACAACCTTCATTCGTCAAACCTCTTTTTCAATACTTGCCACATGCAGACAGGTACTGAGGAAGTTCCCGGGATACTGGGTGTTAAGAGATGGTGTGATATCTTAAGAGAAAGAAATACCAGTACAAGTAATTATCCTGTTTAGAGCAATGCCTGTGATGAAGTTGGGACAAAAGAGAGATCTATGTAGAGGAGTCAGGGAAGGTTTTCTTGTGAAATTCTTGGTTGAACGGAGGTTTGGAACGTGATCAGATAAGAGTTAGTTGGACTAGTGTAGAAACAGGAGCCAGGAATTCAGTGAAAGAATCTGTGTGCAAGGGCGTGGGAACATTGTGTTTCTGGTTTCGGAATTGTAAGAAACAGCCTTTATGAAGCCATAATTGGAGGAGATTAAGCTGAAGAAAGATACATTACCCATGAAAACATTGGTTCCTACCCATTCAAAGTGTACTGTTTGTGTAGCCTTTACTTGTAAGGTTATAGAAATAGTCTGTCTAGAGGTTGGCTTGTACCCTAGTCCACTATAGATACCTAGAGCAATTATTTTCTTCCCTGAGCTTAGCCAAAGGAGAGCTCTCAGTCAGTGCACCTATAGCCCCAGGGATAACTCTAGTATTGAAATAGAACTGAGGCACTGGTAGAGAATAACTTGGAAGATAAACGGGATAATGTCACTGAAGTGGAATGTGACATCCATTATGGGTGTATGGTTGCATACTTCAGGACCACCTATTGGCAGCGTGTTGTCAGTGTAGCTAAATGTGGGTGATTTCCCTCTTGGCTTACAGAAGAATTGTGGGTGTACTTGGAGAAGATAAAGATACTTCTAAATACGTTGCTTCATTGGAGTTTGGAGGTGTTGTATTGAAGAAGGACCTGTGAACTTTGTACTGATGGTATCTCCAGCAGCACCCAAAGCACATTTTGCCAACTCCCTGTTTGTTTTTTCTCTGGTTTGAGTTTTTCTTTGCTGCTGTTGTCACTTTCACTTTTTATCTCTGCATAATTCATCCGTTTATTTCCTGTGCCAGACATAGAGCAGCGGCATTCAGGGTTAAAAAGTTGTGACTCCACTTTTGCTTTGCTTTGCTTTGCTTTGCTTTGTATTCAGAGATGTTTTAAAATTCCCTGAAGTTCCAAGGTTACATTTATTTATTTTTGTCCTATACTGAAGGATAATCAAAGTCATTCTTTCTAGAAGGGAATTTTTTATATAGAGATTGGCAGTTTACCCAAAAGACAATACAGGAAGAATCTTACTTAACGGGCCCGATGATACTATAGCCTTCTTAAACTAAATTACTTTACAGAATGGGGTATATCTGTATGTATGTTTTTAAATTTCCTCATATAAAGCAGTTGTTCTGTGTACTTTGTATTTGTAAACAATTACCAGTTGGGGGTGGGAAGGAGATTGCTTTGTATAAAAGGGTTGTTTCCTGGTTCCAAAGCTTTGCTGCTGGAGATGGTAAATAAATATTGTACTGCTTTGCTGTGTTTATTTCTTCTGTACTATCTGTATTTGAATATAAAATTCTTGAGAAAAATCGTTGCTTTCCAAAATGTTATTTGGGATGTGGTTTGAGTTATAAGTTGGGTAGAAGAAGCTTCTGGTAAACAGCACTTCTGGAGGTACAAACTTCATACCTGACTATGGACCAAAACTTTAGGATGGGCAATAATCAGTCTTTGAAACTTGACTGTGTATGAAGTAATGCAGTTTTAGGAATTCTATTCAAACCAAGTGCACTAGTCGGTTGGGTAATATGATTCGCAAAGTTAATTTATGCCACCTTTGCAGTTGGTTGCCCCTTTGAGCTTCTTTGAACTTGGGATCCCTTACGTAGAAGATAAAGAGGCAGGAGGGAATAATCATTCTCTGATTGGTGCTCCTCTAATCAGTGCCAAGTCACATTCAGAGAGCTAAAACAACAGTAAATAACACCATGCCTTGGATTGTTCTATCTATATTCCCTCTCCCTTTTCTTCACCCCCCCCCCTTCCGCCTACAAATTTCATCTTTTTTTATTACTGGCTTTTTTAGTAGCCAGAAAGTGCCTTGGTGAGTCAGGGAACTGGGTTGTTGTCATCACTTCTGGATAATAACTATTTTTACAGAGCGCTTCCTCATGGATTATATTGCCCTGTGTGGTACATTGAGCAGAAGTATTCTATTTCGTAGAGGGGTTCAGTGGCTCTACTCATATTTTCATTAAAAATGTAATATTGTAGAAAATGCTTAATTTGATCATTTTTGTTAGTTACTTAAGTGCTTTTTAGAGATTAGTAATAATGATTTTAAAATATAAATAATTTGTCTAGCATAAAACCACAAACTGATAGACTGCCACAAGCTCTTATAAAATGATAATTTCTCCTGCAAAGTCCCACTTTTTAGTACTGAGTTTCTAGAAATTGCTTTATGAAAGCAGAATTGCTGCTTATATTCTCCATTTCCTTTTACTTGATCTTGGCAAATATTTCTAGAGAACTGGTTTCGCTAGTAACGGCAGCAAGAAGTGACTTAGAGGCTCAATTTTGGGGTGAGCAGATGATTGAAAAGTAAAGTAAGAAATGCCTATATTTAATATTTGAGAAAATTTGGGTGCAGAAATCCTCACCAAAATATCAGCAAACCAAATTCCACAATAGATTAATAGAATTATACACCATGATTGAGTGGGATTAATCCCAGGGATGCGAGGATGGCTCAATATTTGCAAATCAATCCATGTGATATACCACTTTAACTAAATGAAGGGTAAAATCATATGGTGATCACAATGAAAACAGAAGAGCCTTTTGACAAAATTCAACATCCATTTATGGTAAGAAGGAAAAAAACCCTGAAAAAGTGGATATAGAGGGAAGGTACCTCAACATAATAAAAGGCATATATGACAAATCTCTAGGTCACATAATCAACATGAAAAGTTGAAAGATTTTCTTCTAAGATTATGAACAAGACAAGAAGTTCACTCTTGCTGCTTTTATTCAACATAGTGTTTGGAAGTCCTGGCCAGGGAGAAAAGGCATCTAATTGGAGATTGGAAGAAGTAAAACTCACTGTTTGCAGGTGACATAATACTATGTAGATGGTCTTCAACTTAAGGTGATGTGACTTATAATATTTTGACTTTAGAATGGTGTGAAAGTGATTTGCATTCAGTAATAACCGACTAGGCTAAACTATAATGTTCCATAGGTTAGGTGTATTAAATGCATTTTTGACTTACAATATTATCAACTGATGATGAGTTTGTTTGGACATAACCCCATTGTAAGTCAAAGAACATCTGTATATAGAAAACCTGAAAGATTCCAACAAAAAAACTGTTAGGACTAATGAATTTATTATGCCACAGGATGAAAAGTCAATATACAGAAGTTTTATATGCTAGTAACAAGCTGTCAGAAAAAAATTAAGAAAACCTCATTTCTAATTGCATCAAAAGGAATAAAATAACCTAGGCATAAATTTAATCAAAGAGATGAAAGACTTATACACTGAAAACTATTAAGATGTTGGTGATAGAAATTGAAGAAGGCACAAATAAATGGACAGATAATTCCATGCTCATAGATAGGAAGAATTAGTATCGTTCAAATGTCCCTACTACCCAATGCAATCTAAAGAGTTAATGCAATCCCTATCAAAATTCAAACAGCTTTTTTCACAGAACTAGAACAAATAATTCTAAAATTTGTGTAGAACCACAAAAATACCTTGAATAGCCAAAGCAATCTTGAGAAAGAACAAAGTTGGAGATAGCACACTTTCTGATTTCAAAGTATCACAAAGCTACAATAACCAAAGCAGGTATGGTTTTGGCATAAAAACTGATACATAGATCAATGGAACCAAATATACCAGAAATACTTGTAAACCTGCACATATATGGTCAATTACTTTGTGACAAAAAACAGCCTCTTCAATAAGTGGTAGTGACAGCCACATGTAAAAGAATGAAACTAGGCCACTATCTTACACCATATACAAAAATTAAATCAAAATGGATTAAAGCCTTGATTATAAGCCCTGGCATAATAAAACTCTTAAAAGGAAATAGGCAGTAAACCCCTTGACATCAGCCTCGGCATTTAATTTTTGGATCTGACTCCAAAAGCAAAGGCAACACAAGCAAAAATAAATAAATGGGCCCTGGCTGGTGTGGCTTAGTAGATTGAGTGCCAGCCTGTGAACCAAAGGGTCGCTGGTTCGATTCCCAGTCAGGGCACATACCTGGGTTGCAGGCCAGGTCTCCAGTAGGGGGCGTGCAAGAGGCAACCACCCACTGATGTTTCTCTCCCTCTCTCCCTCCCTTTCCCCTCTCTAAAAATAAATAAATCTTTAAAAAAAAAAAGTGGGACTATATGAAACTAAAAAGCTCTACATTAAAAGAAACCATCAAAATGAAAAGGCAATCTACTGAATGGGAGAAAAATATTTGCAAATAATATATTCAATAAGGGGTTAATATCCAAAATAATAAAGAACTTAATAGGAAAAAGACAATTTGATTAAAAAGGAACAGAGGATACAAATAGACATTTTTCCAAAGAAAGCATACAGATGACCACAGGCACACAGAAAGATGGTCAACATCACTATAATTATCAGGGAAATGCAAATCAAAACTACAATAATACACCACCTGTTAGAATGACTTATCAAAAAGACAAGAAGTAAATGGTAAAAATGTGGAGAAAAGGGAATCCTGGTACACCGTTGGTGGGACTAAATTGATGCAGACACTGGATCCCTGTAGAATTTTTAATTCTTAGACTTGTCCACAATGACAAGCAATTCGTCGATTACAGTTCAGGTTTTCCTACTCAGTATTGCTTCCTGCTGCTGTTTCTGCTCATGGGTTTCCTCTCCAATAAGTAATAATTCTTTGTATCTGTCTCCCTGTCTCTTATTTTGGGGTCGGCAGTTTATACTGTCACCTGACTTTGATGAATCTAAGAAGAGGTGTTGACTTAATCAGTTTGTTTAGCATTTTGGTCATTGTTAGGATAGAGTGGCAACTGCTATGCCACTTACATGTTGGACCAAGAACTGGAAGTTAGATCTGCGTTTTAAAATCAATAGTTGCTCTTAAGTAAATACTGTCCTGCCATTGCTGGAAAAACAAAACTAAGGATGTTTGTACTTTTAGATTGTAGATTAATGACTTGATGACATTACCTTATAGACTCAGTGCAAAGCAATGCCAAACTTTTCAATATCCAGATGATTATGAAGTAAATAAAGATGATAAATGTTCTAGCAGCAAGTTTATCTAACTTTGAAAACAACGGTGCTGGTGAATGATTGATTGGTTGACCCACAAAACTACCACATAAGATGTAAAATACACAAGACAGTTTCTTAGAAATTCGATAATGGTAAAAATAAGTAGTTCTTTAATACAGTAACTCTTTGGTAAATGGATATATGTTCTCCCAAAGCTAATTTTGTTTGTTAAAAGGAATGAAAAAATTTTTTTTCAATTATAGGGTAATGTTAAGCATAAAGACCATATTGACCATCAGAAGGATAAAGTTGCTTTAACTCTGGCTCGTCTAGCCCGCCATGTTGAAGTGGAGAAACAGCAGAAAGAAGAGAAGAATAGAGCATTTAGGGTATGTAGCTATTTTAATTGGTGTTTTACCAAGTTACAGAATTGTTTATATAAAATTGTAAGGAGAAATTTGTAATAAAAAATGCATAATTGAATCCATGTTCAGCAAGGACTCTAGATAGTGCACCAATTCAGTAGTAATTCATAATAGCTTTTTACATCTCTGTTTTTAGTTTGTTAGATTCTGATCATATATGTATATGGGAAAAATGGAATTACTTGAGTGGACTTTATTTTTGGGAATTAAAAATCATTGGATTACTCAAAGCAAATGAGCAATTAAAATTGGGTTTATGGTTACTTTATTACATGAGTGAAAATTGTTTATCGGGTTTGTAAATATAAGCTATGGCAGGGTTATTTTCTACTAAATAGAGCCACATTGCTTTCTCAAACTTCAGCTTGTCCTTTCAGATTAAATCGATTACTAAAAGGAAGAAACTTGAATCAGGATAATAGAAGAGCTATGTGGAAAATGAAGCCTAGTTTAGAAACTGATGTGATACAAATTTTTTCCTTGACTTGCTTTATAAAACCCCAAATGAAATTACTTAAATAACTCCTTCAGTATATCAGTTAGTAGTAGAATGTTAATGACTTGGATAAAAGAAAGTTTCATAGTAGGATTTTATTTTATTTTATTTTTTTAAGACTTTATTTATTTATTTTTAGACAGAGGGGAAGGGAGGGAGAAAAAGAGGGGGAGAAACATCAATGTGTGGTTGCCTCTCACGCACACCAACCTGGGGACCTGGCCCACTACCCAGGCATGTGCCCTGACTGGGAGTTGAACTGGCACCACTTTGGTTCGCAGGCCAATGCACAATCCACTGAACTGTACCAGCTGGGGTCATAGTAGGATTTTAAAAATGGAATTTGAAATTATGGGTCTTTCAGCAGCTGTTTGGATTTTAGCAGGTCACTTAGCTTTTATAGACTTAGGGCTTCAATCTGTAAAGGAACAGAGTTGAAGATGATTTCCCAGGTTGAGATAAGCACTATGACTTTATAATTTTAGCATCTGTTTTTGATTCCTTGATTATTTATTCATTGGCTATTATAAATGAAGGTATATACATATTTCTGTAGCATGTTTTAGTATCATCTAATTTGATATAGAATAAATCTTTAGAACTAGGGTTTTTTAGGGACTTTAACTTTATCATGAATACCAATTAAATTAGCGCATAGTATTCTAGTTGTATGTTTAAAATGCTTAAGACATAAAGATATTTTAAAAACAGAATTTTTTTCCCCCACAGAAACACTATTCATTTTTAATGAAGATTCTTTCCTAATGCTATATTAAGTGTGTTGTTTATGGGTCATAGGGAAAATCTTTTTGAGAGAGGAGTGGTTTGCAAGCTGCCCTCCCTTTCTGCAGATTTCCTGAGTGATGCTCGCTGCTTTTCCCAGCAGTGTTAATGGACACATAGATAATAAAACGTTCATGATGAGTTCAGAATCTTATAGTCACTATGACAACTAAAGTTTTTCTTATAGGTAGTTTTGGCCTCCATCTACATAAATGTTCATTTGTTGAATTAAAGACTTTACCTCAGCATTGAAGAGTTTTTTGAAATTCTTGTTTCACCAGTTATAAAGAATAAATTTATCTTTTCTAGGAGAGAAACTCACACAAGTGTTTTAGCTTATCATTTACTAATCATTCATGACTTTTTTTGTTGTTCCTATTTGGGTCCCTTTATTGGTAAGTTGTTTTTAAAAACTAAATGACAGAAAACAAAAACCCAGAAAGGAAGATAATGAAACTGAAATAAAAAAAATTTTTTTAAAGAATTCTAGTGTTGGATAACTCTGACTAAAAATAGATAAAAGCAGAAAAAGTCTTTGAACTATTGTAGGCCTTTGTGAATGGTGAGTGTCTCACTGTTAAAGTAGATTGTCCATCTTTTATAATGGAGTGGTTTTGGAGAAGAAAAAAAATCGTTAAAATCTTTGCTGGATAAATCACTTTCAGAGATACTGCTGTGCTGACTAGTTAACTGGCTACCAGCTTTGCTTATTGATATTTGTGGAGTTAAGATGACTTGCAAGAAGTGAAGTAACCCTAGTTTTTGGAAGTAGCTTTGTGATATAGAAAACAGGTGACTTATCTGGAGACGATTTCAGTCAGCAAATTTTTTTTTTTTTTGAGCATTGACTATGTTTGGCCATAGAGTTAAAATTCTATTGTGAGAAATGCCAGAAAACATTTCTTAAAAACATGTTTTTTCTTAAAATATTGGCAGTTGTTTAAAATAAGTAGGCTACTAGCTGGCATGTAGTAATATTTAATCTCAGTATGGTAATTTAAGAGTTTTTATTGTGATAGATTTTTGCAAGGAGCATTGATAAATGGTTTAATCTTATAAATAAGAAAAGATCTTTATATTTGGATAAACTAACATTATTTTCCATAGTATGTTATTCAGAACACTGATCCTATAGGTTACACTTAAAATAAGTAATAGGTGATTTATTAAGTTGGGATACAACATACTCTCTGGATGGAAGATCACAGGCACCTTGGTATTTATTTTAAAACCAGTGTTTCTGTACTTACTTAAGTTGGTTACAGAGAATTTTTTATGTATATAATGCACATTAACATTTTTGAGAATTCATCTTCTGTGTACTTGGAGCAATGTAAGACTTTTTTTAGATTAAAATTTTGAATCTCCCTGTCCTACTTATAGAAGATCCTGTTATATTGCTAAGTAGGCCATTCATTATTCTGACTCATGTCTTGCAAATCTAGTGTTTGTGAATTTGTTATTTCTTTTTAAGAACGTAGGCTTTTTGAGACACAGTATGGTGTGCTGTTTAAGTGCATGGATCCTAGAATCAGATTGCAAGAGTTTAAATCCTGGCATTGTTCTTTATCCATGGGGAATTTACTCGACTTTTCTTTACTTACTTCCCATTATAAAATGGGAACAACAATAGTACCTATTGCACAGAGTTATCGTCAGAATTAAATCTAAAATCCTTTTATAACAGTTCCTGTCATGTGGTAAGTGGTTAACAAATGTTAATTGTTAAATACAACATGATTAGAGAATATGCAAATAGATTTATAGATAATATAACTAGAAAGATTTAGAGACTTTAGCAGTCTCTAAAGCATCTAATTTAGTGATTGGCATTGGCCTGCTGCCTGTTTTTGTAAATAAAGTTTTATTGGAATGTAGCTATGTCCATTCGTCTACATATTGTCTGTGGCTGCTTTCATACTACAGAGGAAGAGTTGAGTAGCTTTGCAATTAGAGACTATATGGGCAACAAAGCCTAAAATATTTGCTATCTGGTCCTTCATGGGAAAATTTACCAGTTTTTGGTCTAAATGTCCATAAATGCTTTATATTGACACATATTAAGTTCTAATAAGTGTCTGCTCAAAGTAATACTGTTCACTGAACAAATATTTAACATGCTTCTGTGACTTCAGACTATACAGGGTAGAGCAAAGGTAGGTTTGCAGTTGTGAGTACATGAAACAGTATGTTCTCGTATTGTTATATATTAATTATTGTATTATTTTCCATACAACTGGAAATTATTGTATTATTTTTCCAAACAACTATAGACCTACTTTTGCCCCACCCTCTATAAGGAAAACTGGGAAAAAAATATAAAAGCTTAAAAACGAAACTACTCATTAATATCTTTATTCCTAGAGATAACCATTGAATTTAATAAATTTATTTTCAACCTTTCCCCCCTTTGCAGATATACTTACATATAGCTTGAAATAATCTTTGTTTATATTTGGCCTCATTTTTTTAATACTACTTGGCCTGAGTGATATTGAAAGTGTATTCCTACTTCATTGAAAAAGTTTAATTAGTGTTTCTACTGACTTTAATGAAATGTACTTACCATAATTTACTTAAACAGTGCCTGCCCTATTGTTAGAGATATAGGTTGTAGTGAATTTTGTGTAGATATGGATAAAAATGGATCAACGTCTTAGAGCATGAACCTTTGTTTTGACTTATCTCTTCGGGACCTAGATGTGGAGTTCCAGAGATAAAGGGTAATCAGTATTTTTTAATCAATTATGTGTCAAAATCTTTTTCTCAAGGAAACCAGGTTAGTAATCACAGTTAATTGATTTTTTCCTTAATATCTTTAGGAAAAAATTGATTTTCAGCATGCTCATGGGTTACAAGAATTGGAATTTATTCGAGGACATTCTGATACAGAAGCAGCAAGACTGTGTGTGGACCAGTGGCTAAAAATGCCAGGTATTCTTTAGCAATCAGAGTGGAATGCTAAGGTTACCTAGCTTCTCTAAAGCTTTAAAACATTATGTTCATTTTATTTAGTTGCTAATGAGTATATAAAGTATTGAAATTTAATTTTAGTGATTCTCAATAATGGCCTACTTTACCAATTATCTTCCTATTTTGGCAAAAGTATAATTTGACTATAAGCAATACAGGTCATCCTTGAGCTCATTAGATGTTGCTCATTTATTCATTTATGATTTTATAGTTATTACATGAAATAGTACATGTGCCTGTTGGAGGGTGTATAACAGGTTATATGAGGTCAGGAAAGGATTCTTTGAGAAAATGGAATTTAAGCTGAAATCTAAAGGATTTCTGTTTACTTACATGTGAGGGTAGCCTATGTAGATACTCCATAAATAAATGTCCACATGGGAGGCTCATCTAAAGCATTGGGTAGCCTCTTCTTTACTTTGCAGATCTGGGATTCCTGGAAGAGTTTGAATGAAACATTTTCCTCTACTAGATAATTCAGTGGAATTTTTAAGAGCCAGCAGAACTGTTCCACCATGGCAGCTTTTCTAGTCTGTCTTGTTGAAGACCCACTAAGCCCTTAAAGGCTTGGGATATCCACAGAAACCTTAGCTGTGGATTTAATTCAGCAGGAGGTTTAACTGCAAAAAGTCATTAGAAATATGTACACATGCAGCTCTCAACGATGAACATGGATATCTTTTTCTGAAGTTAGTTTTCAGAGGGCTTTTTAAAAATAGTGTCAAACTACCACCTATAAAATAATTGCAATAATTTATAGATATTTTGACACTTGGCCATTCCCTGAAACTATATTTCCTTTTTATCATCTAATCTGTTTGTGCCTGGCAAATTTCTGCCTTACCCACCCGCCTTTGAAATACCTTTTCCTATTTTTTTTTCTTTCTTTTCCTGTGTGGTTAGCCCCACGGATAGTACTCAACACTACAGGTGGCTAGGTTTATTTATTCTACATAAGTTTGGTTGCTCATCCTTCTTTGATCCCACAGTGCTTTATTCATTTCTAATATAGATTTTACCCTGTTAATGTCGAATTGATATGTTTACATGCCTTCTCTTCTACCACACTATATGCTCTGTGGGGATGGAGACCAATGCTTATTAATCCTATTTAGTGTCAGTGCTTAAAAACAATGCTCAGCATAGAGATCCTCCATAAATATTATTTGAGTATTATACCAAAGGAGCCTGTATAAATATTTGCATGTGAACACAGAAAACAAGCCTAGGACTTGGGTTCCAGTGCCTTCCTTCAGCCATATAAAAGAAGGGCTTGCATTCCATACCTACTTTAACAAAAGAGACTTAGAAATTATTGTAAATGGTTTTGCCTTTTGGAGTGTCCTTTTAAGGCTATAGCTTATAATAAAAAAACCCCTCTTGATATCCATGCATTCACTTCTCAGTAGTGGTTAATGACTAGCTCTGTGGGTCACCTGAGCTGCCTGAGAAATACCTGGGAGCTTTTAAATACATTCCTGGGCCTCACCTCCAGAGATGATTAGGGCATCTCTAATTTTGAGAAGATTCCTAGGTGATTTTGATAGGAAAATGTGCTGGAACTATAAGCCTTTATCACCTGTAAGATCTCTTAAAAGTCATTTACCTCATATGAATCTGACACTTGCATGTCCTGTCTAGGATGGTATTGGGCAGGTAGTATGCCCCTTTAGGCCTAACCCTTGGCTTCCACATTGTCAGAATATTTTATTTCATTGTAAATTGAATTTATGAGCATCTGTTCATATATTTACCTGAGCAGGCCAGGTGGGAACAATGAGTCATTTAGCTGTCTTTATGATTCTTGACCGGACTTGGCATTTCATATATCTTTAGGTCACACATGGTTAATTAGTGGCCGATAAGCTTGAGCCTGGAGTTAAGGTCTTTAGTGTGCTCTTTTTATGTGATGATATCATCTTTTTGCTTGGTTGCTGCAACACTGTAAAAATGAAGTCTGGGATCGATTGCTAGGACAGCTGCTTTAGCATTGGGCTTTATTTCGTACGGGTATTTATTTTTCATAAATGGGCTTTAGAGTGATGAGATCTTTGAAGCAGTGTATAGCTGGGGAAAACAGAGATGAGCCATTGTACTCTTTAATTTTAAAAAGTGAGATTCTACTTCTCAGTAACATTAAGGGACTCATTCAGTCTATTCCAAAGTATCCAGCTCTTATAATCCTTTTTTTTATTAGAAGTAATTTAAGTACCTTATTTATAATTACTCTAACTTTAGAAACCTGTCAGTGTCTTTTATAGACCTTTACAGTTAGGCCAGTTTGCGTACATTTGAATACTTAATAACTTAAAAACTGCACTGTCTATACTATTTAAGGAAAAGAGCTGTTTAAATCTCTATGTACTTTGCCTCTCCATGGGTAAAGCTTATTTTCTCTTAATTGATTGTTTTCTCTATTAGCCAGAGCTTCTGTTTGACTAAATAAAAGTCTTAATGGGCGACATCTGGAATGCGGATGGACAATGAATAAAAAATGCCCTAATTCTGACTGCATTTAAAAATTGTATTGTCATTTAATGCCTCTTTAAGATTAAAGAATGATTAATGCTATGCTGTTCATTGTTGTTGGCAGAACACATTTATAAGCATTTTGGCAGCTTTTAAATGTGGCATTTCCCCCAGAAGGACTAAAACAGCAGAAAGGCATTTGATACTTTAGGCATATATAACCATTTGGGGATCTTAAAACTAGTGATGTTAAAGGAATAATATTCTATTCTAGTTAAATGCTTAGGGGCTTTGAAGAAACTGTCATAAAGGTAAATACCCAGTTTTCTGTTATATTAAATATTTAAGGCATTTACTTTAAACAACCCACAAGAAACAATAATAAAAGAGGGACAACAATCAGACTATCTTGATATTAGAGTCCTCCTGGCAGTTTTACAATTCTTTGTTTATACAACATAATTCTAAATTTTCCATTATATACCATGTATTGGGCGTTCCATGAGAACGATATTTGGCCAAGAGGTGTGCGACTGTAAGACCAAAATTATAAAGAAAGAAAAGGGATGAAGAGTGGACCAGGATAAGAGGGAATTAATTAAGAGAAGATAATGATGGGCAAATTGTTGGGTCGGCCAGAAAGTTTGTTTAGTTTTTTCCATACGATGGCTCTGGTAGTGCTTAGTTCTCTTTAACTTCATTCAAAACAGTTTTGTTAGATTGTATTGTGACAGCTGTTATATCAGTGTACATTTAAAAAAAAACATCAAAATTGGTGAATTTTTGTGCAGCTATTTTAGTATTGAAGATATGCAACATTTTCATCATATTATGCTTTATTATTTCAAGGAAGGTAAAAACATCTGAAACACAAAAAAAGAGTTGTACAATGTATGGAGAAGGTTCTATGACTGGTCAAACATGTCGAAAGTGGTTTGCAAAGTTGCTTGGTACTATTACCATTTTGGCCAAATAATGCCTTACTGTGGGGCTGTCTTATGCATTGGAAGATATTTAGCAGCACCCCTCTACCCATAGAAACCAATAGCAGGAGGTAGCCAACATACTCAAAATACCTAAATCAATGAAGTTATTCACGAAAATGAAAAATGTGTCTTTTAGTTTGCTGAAAAAACAAATGGACTTTTTTGGCCAACCCAATATTTTCTAACTGGTTTTGAAAGGAGAAAAAGAGAAGGGACAAAATAGGGTAAATAGAAAGAAGAAAAATGACTAAATCTTTACTCTGTTCTATAAATATGTTATTGCTGACATCTGCATTACTTGACATCCAGGTTGGAGCATCCTTGTGCTCCCATCCTCTCAGTTACACTGTTGAACATAATTTTCATAGAACCCAGATCCTCTGTTACATAGTTACTATAATGTATTAAAAATTTTAAAAGAGAAAGTAAGAGTTAGAAGAAAAGATCTTTGCAAACTTTTATAAATGAAAAGAAGGGAGGTAAGGTTTCTGTAGAGCAACTGATTTTTTGATGCGTTTGATCCTTGATATTTCTTGGATGTTTAATTTAAGGAAACAGATTTTTTTCCTCACGAGAAGGCTGTTTGACGATGTTAACTGCTTTCCTTGTCTCAAATAACTATTTACTTTTAGGTTATTATATCTTTTGTAAGAAAGCTTAAAAACATTTAATTGTGATACACGTGGTTGATGCTATATCATAATTTTCATTGTTTTGTCATAATTTTGATTATCAGTCCAAATGACAAATATCTGAAATAGAAACTTAAGATTTTATATTCCAATGATGCAGGACTCAAAACAGGCACAATTAATTCTGGAACAAAAAGTTCATTCCGAAGAGGAGGCCAAATGCGGGTGTCTGGAAAACCAATTTCATGCCCCATCATGCATTGTAACAAGGAATTTGATAATGGGCACCTTCTCTTAGGACATTTGAAAAGGTAAGCATGATATTCAAAATAGTGGATACAGAAGATTAAGTGAGTTACAAAGTGATTTCATAAAATGAAAGCATGATGTGCCTCTGTTATTGGGATTATAGCTTTGTATTCCAAGTTCAAATTATTTTGTGCTGATATGATATAATTTTTACAATTGCATTTCTTAGGTTTCCTAGAAGGCTTGTTGAAGTCAGATTCTTCTAGTGAT
Organism: Mormoops blainvillei; assembly: GCA_004026545.1. Classification (NCBI taxonomy): domain Eukaryota; kingdom Metazoa; phylum Chordata; class Mammalia; order Chiroptera; family Mormoopidae; genus Mormoops; species Mormoops blainvillei. The sequence goes on along the minus strand of PVJD01001954.1, from coordinate 150,514 downwards.
ACTTTGTCTTTAAAGGCATGTAGCCTTTAAATATATATTTATTCCTAAATTTCCCATAAAATTCCAGACCTTTTTCATTCCTGTGCAATTGGATCAGTTATAGAGAAGTCCACCCCGTAAGTGCAAATTTCTAGAGGCATAAAGCACTTGTAGATATTTAGCCTAAAGAAAGCTAATATAGCATTGCGAAATAAATGCTAAAGGTAAACCAAATGTAACAAAATTAACAATAAATATTCTATTTATGAAACCCATCTTACTAATTTACTGAATTTTTGAATAGTAGAGCATGAGAGAGTAAATATCAAGAGAGGCAGTATTAAAGTCATTAAACATTCTTATCTTCACAGCCCCTTTCTCATGTTGACTAGTTCAAAGATGGGAATTGAGAGGAGCTCTAAGTCATTATCTTTTTCAGATGTCTCATTCTATTTATGCCTTACTTTACCAAGAGAGGTTTCTAGAGGCAGCTTCAGCATTCTACAAATAAGTTGGTAGTGTACTGTATCTTGACTACTTTAAAAAAGTCTTTGAGGCAGTTTAGAATGCCACAAATTTTTTACATGATTAAAGTGAACATTGGAAAGATTAAAAACCATTTTTAGGAAACAGAGATGTGCCAGAAATCTTGACATGAACTTATTTATTCCAGTGGTTTGGTTTGTTTGTTTTTTTTTTAGAATTTTTAAAAAAGATTTATATTTATTTATTTTTTAGAGAGAAGGGAAGGGAGGGAGAAAGAGAGGCAGAGAAACATCAGTGTGTGGTTGCCTCTTGTGCACCCCCTACTGTGGACCTGGCCCGCAACCCAGGCATGTGCCCTGACTGGGAATTGAACTGGCGACTCTTTGCTTCACACTCCGGTGCTCAGTCCACTGAGCCACACCAGCCAGGGCATTTTATTTTATTTTCAATTACATATTATATTGAAAATAGTTAATTTAAAATATGTACATTATTTCAAAAAACATGTTATTTGTACAATACTGAACTTTTCATGCAAAGATCCTTTAAGTTTTACTCACTCTTAACCAAACCAGCACCTTTATTTTCCATGTTAAACATTTTGCTTAAGAGTAGAGAGTCTCTATCGCCTTTTGGTGAAACTTCATGAGAGTGAGTGTCCAAAAAAGTAATCAAGGCCTCACAGCTCACCAAAGAAGAAAGTTAAATTAGCAGAATTACTGAGTATTCACATTTGACAGTTGTGATCTGCCTGGGAGAAAGACAGCCTTGGTGGATGCCTTTATCACCTCAAGGAAAGTGTTTCTCCTATGGACACTCAGCCAAGATCATAGCAAATATCCTTTCCTCCTGAGTTTTGATGGTCTCCAGTGGTTCATTTTAAATTCTTTGTGAGCTTTATGGTAAGTAAGTCAAGAAGAAAAGATGATGGCTTACAGTTTTCAAACTGGAAATTTTCCAGTTTGGCAAGACATTCCTAAATCTATTTTATTGGATCTTCAGAACGGTTACGAAATCTTTAAGCTAACTATTAGTCACTGTCTGAAGGGGTTGCTTGGCTTATGGAAATCACTTGATATTTCCTAAATATGAATAATATTATTTAATATTTTAGTAGAAGAATGTAAAGTTCTGAATGTGTATGTGTGTTTGTTTAGCTTAACAAATGAAGCTAAATAGTTCTACCGCTAGAATGTGGGCTTTTCTAATGTTACCTCTCTTTTGCCAAGTAGGTTTGATCACTCTCCATGTGACCCAACAATTACACTACATGGACCTTTCATCAGTTCCTTTTCTTGTGTAGTATGTTATAAAAATTTTGTTACTCAACAACAATATAGGGAACACCTTTTTTCTAAGGTAAGAGCATATCCTAAGTTAGGAGCAAGTATTATTTTTCTTGCTACTCTTAAGATTCCAATCACCAGTGATACACATAGGATCAAAATTGTGATTGTCTGTGAAGCGTAAAATGAATTGGGACATTAAACTATTGTGAGCATGTAAACTTGCTCACATGACCTAAAGATTATCATAGAACTCTTCCTTTCATGGACTTGCTTTTCGAACTTAAGATACTTTGTTTAAGATGTTCTGTGAGTTAGTGATATGATGAGAACTAGAACATTATTCTTAAGTCCACTGCTTTTCACTGCCTCTTAAAATGTTGGAGCCATGTAGTGAATAACAGTTCTTTCATTAATGCTAGTATTAAGAAATAGATCTGGTACTTAAAAGGCAGTGTGTTATGTAACTTTGATTAAGTTAGCATCCTCTTGAGATGTTATAACATCTCAAAGGAACATGAGATGATTCCTGGTATATGCAAATCCATGAAGTATAAAACTCTGTAATGAGTGTTTACCATATTTGATACTAGATACAGCTTTCAGTAAATGCTTATTCTTTGTAATGTGTCACAAGGACACTACAGGAAACGTGTGCATTAGCTTGTAATTGCCTATTTTAAATCAGCCAGAAGAGGTCGCTAGAAGATTGTATACAGATGAATTCTGTTTTGTAAAGATATGATGAAAGTGAAATTATCCACAATTTGCATTGTGTATCTTGCTTCACTCCCCTTTTCCTTTCATTTCCAGTTTCTTCCACCTAGACTAGTACTTCTCAAACTTTAATGTGCACACAAATCGTTCAAGAATCAAACATTAATGTGTACATGAATCACTTGTTAAAATGAAGATTCTGGCTCAGTAGATCTGTGGTGGGACCTTAGATTCAGGATTTCTAACAGGCTTCTAGGTGATGCCAGTGCTGGTGGGTCACATTTTCAGTAGCAACTGTCTAGTGTTTTCTTGACATTAAAGTCATCCAATGGAGATATCACTGTATAGGTTCCTGTTTCTCTCTTTGTTTGTGGTGGTGGTGGTAGACATACTATAAGCTTCAGTGTGCCTTAAGGTCACTTCTGGGTCAGTAGGGACTACCACTTTCTCATTCTGTTCCTAGGGTCACTCCATCATCAAAGGTTATTTTCCCCCTTGATAGCCTATTTTTCCCAGCCCTAGGAAACCAGTAAACTACTTTCTGTCTTTATGCTTTTACCTTTTCTGGACATTTCATATGGAATCATAGAGTATATGGACTTTTTGTGACAAGATTCTCTCAACATATTTTTAAGGCTCATCTGTGTTGTAGCATGTCAGTACTTTATTCCTTTTTAGTGCCATATAATGTTCCATTGTATGGATATATGCCACATTCTATCAGTTCATCTAGTTGATGAACACAAGCATACAAGTCTTTGTGTGGACATATGTATTCACTTCTCAGATGAGTTAAATTATTGGGTCATATGGTAATTATGTTTAATTTTTTGAAGAACTACCAAATTGTTATATAACACACTATACCATTTTATTTTCCCACCAACAATATATGCCATTCCAATATCTTCATATCCTTGCCAACACTTATTATCTGTCTTTTAAAATAGCCATCTTAATGGGCATGAAGTAGTAACTTATTATTGTTCTTCTTATTATTGTACTTTTTTATATATTTACAAAATTTTATGGTATATTTTATTTTAATGTAACCAGAAATATAATGGTAAACAAAATTGAGTACTTTTAATCAGACAATCTATTTCCTATTCCTTCCTCTAGTTTGTAGACAGTATTTGTAAATATGCTATACTTATGTAATAGGTATATTCCAATAAAATTTTATGTAAAATCATATTTTTATTCTATTGAGCAAGCCATTTAAACAAGCATTATATTGAATACATTTATAACTCCCAGTTGAACTAAGAATTATCTTATTTTCTTATTTTAGTATTCTTTATTATGACACATTTGCATAAATTGGTGCTTAATAAGTGCCTTTAGTGCTCTTATAATTTAGAAACTTCTAATGAAATGCAGAATATCTTCACAGTGTAATCTTTTGTGTGGTACTCACCAAATTAAAATCAGGATGGGGAATAGTGGAAAGAGCATAGGATTTATAACCAAAGATAGAAAGCTGTGTTTGAATGTTAGCTTTGTCTCTTCTAAGATTATATGGTGGCTGGGGGGACTGGTAATTTTGTTGTCTTATCTAGGTTTCAGTTTTATTATTTGTAAATTATGAAAATAGTAATTCATGGGGTTATTATAAGGATTAAATTAAAAAGCACATTTTGAATCCTATATGGTGTTCAATATAAATGTAAATTTACTCTTCCTCCTCTTGTTGCATTTCATAAGATTACACAAGCTATTTTGATATCCCTAATGTAAATTTAAGATAGTAAATTTAAAAAGACACAATATAACTTTTAAGGTTATTACTCTAAAGACCATTAACAAGAAATGAAATTATATTTATACACAAGCACATACATAATATATGCACACACGAATATACACTTAAAAATATTTCCAGTTTTGGGATAAAGGAGGCTTTTACCAAGTTCGGAAACTTAGCTGCTAGAAAAATCATACCTGTTTCATTATATCAAAATTTTAAAGTGAGCATATGCAAAATTAATAAACAGATGTTTGGAAATATTTGCAAAATACAGGATGAGACAATGAGTTGTGATAATAAAGTTGATCAGAAGGAGAGAAAACAAAAACAGTGAAATACGAGGCTAAAGAAGGCGAATGAGCAGTCTGCACAGAAATGTATGAATAAATGTGCATACTCACTAGGAGGAAATGCAATTAAAGTAACAGTGAATATCACAACATCTGTCACACTGCAAAAGTAATAGCTATTTCTGCCAGGGTAGGAGATACATGAGTTGGTAGAGCCATTTTGAAAAGCAAGCATACAAAATCTTTTAATATTCAAATAATACACCTTTTAACCCAAAAGCACCACTCCTGATAATGAGAGAAAAGCACCTATAAATAAGGATATATATTCAAGCACGTTTACAACATCATTGTTTATAGTGGCAAAAAAAAAAGGCCTCAAAATGAATTCTTGACTAAATCATAGCAGATACACAGCATGGAGTAATTGGCAATCATTAAGGAGAATGAATTAAAGCTGTACCAGTTAATTTTTAGGGATTTCCATTAGGTATTATAGAATTAGAAAACTAAAAGGCAGAAAAGTGTAAGTTGAAAATATTTGATGAAACAATAGGAATACCCCATGTATGTTTATATATATGTAAACTATTAAGCATGGAGCAATTTATGGAGATAAATACATATTTGTAAACATAGGTTTTATTGCATAGTAAAGTGAACAAAGCAAAAACATTAGAAAAAGTATGTGATATGAAAACATTTATGCATTTATATAATATTACATATGTATATGTATGTAAAAAGGGAAAATGTATATAGAAAGCAAATATCCTTGTACATTTATTGTCACAGAAAGATGGTTATAATTTGTTTTCAAGGAAAAAATTAAAATTTTACATATGGGACCTCATTTATGATAAAAGTCCATTTTTTAATGAAAAACTGATAGAGACTGGTAGAGAATATTCCAAATAATAAATATTTTAAAGTTAATTTTTAAGAAGCTAAATACTGATTGATTTTAGTTATCTATAATTCAGCTTTCTTTATGTTTTAGGAAGCTGCAGATGATGGACATAAAAACAACCTTCTTCCTCAGATTATTCAGTGTTTTGCATGTCCAAATTGTTTCCTTCTTTTTAGCAGCAAAGAAGAGTGTTTGAAGCATATGTCTGGAAAAAATCATTTCCATCAGCGTTTTAAACTAGGTGGTATGTTCACACTCTCTTCTCTGAAAATTATTACTCTGCTTTAATTTTTGCTGATTTACCATACTTCTATGACAGTTTTTGAGGTTACCTATTCCCTCACTTTAGTGTGAAAACTAGAAAGTGAAAGATTTAAAGTTTTTTTTCAAAAAAGATTCTCAGTATTTATCTGTGCCTAAGAATAAGGCTTACTTATTTTGAAGAATGAAGAGAAACTTGGGAAGAAAACATTCATTCAGAATAATATTTTTATATATCCATGATATCTGGGAAGTTGAAGGTTTTTCAGCATACCTTGTGCTTAAGGCTAGGACATTACTTTCTTTAGATTTTATTACATAAATAACTATCTTCTACTTAGTCCAACTGATGTTGAAGAAAGCAAAAGGGAGGGAACGCTGGGTCACTCTCTACTCCAGTCTTTGTAAGTTACGGTTTATTTTGTCTTTCAGATGGCAAGGGAATACCGTATCCCATATCATTTCCATCTTTTGCAAAGAAACTTTTGATTTCTCTGTGCAAAGATGTTCCATTTCAAGTTAAGTGTGTGGCCTGCCACCAGACACTTCGTTCTCACATGGAGCTCACTGCCCATTTCAGGTTTGTACAGGTCTATAGTCTTGGGCAGTAAGGGAATCCTGCCTAATGAAGTTTTCACCAGTAGGATTCAACAAATACTGATCTGTTCCATGTTTTTCTCCTGTTAAAAGGATAATGTACATTTGCCTGGATGTAAATGAACCAAATTAGCATAACGAGAGAAGTTAGAGGTAGTGAAGAAGTGGATATATGGATATTGCTTATGAATGTAAAACAAGCTAATAGTTCTAAGTCCTGTGTGTAATTTTTCTCTGTGTGTTCTGTGAGTGTTTGTGTAGGGAAGGACAGTTTTAAAATAGACCCTGGGCTTAAGTCAACCAGAATGGAACATATCATATACACATGAAAGATTAAATTTCAGTGGAAAGCCAATTTATCAGATAATCAAGAAGATTTCAGTATGATTTTTATTGTCTTTTCAGTGGAAATTATCAAGCAATATACAAAAGGAAAAAAGTATAATAAACCCCTGTATACCTTTCACCCGGCTTTAGTAGTTACCAACACATGGCAGTGATATTTCATTTATATTCTCACCCCTTGCCAGTTTTTGTGAAACAAATCATGTCATTTTACCTGTAAATATTTCAGTATATATATATATATAAGTGATAAGGACTCTTGTTAAAAAAAATTAATAACATTATCATACCTTAAAAAAATTAATAGTTTTTAAATATCATAAAATACCTAGTTAATTATCAAATTTCCCTGATTATCTCTTGAGATATTTTCATTTGGTTTTTGGAATCATGATGCCAACATAGCCTGTACTTTGCATTTAGATGCTTTGTCTCTTAGGTCTCCTTTTTTCTACCATTCCTTTAAAATGCAGTAAAAGTTTATCTGCAGTTGAATTTGTTTAAATAGAGCAGTTGTTTTCACAGCCCTTCAAGTAAACTATCTCAATAAAACTGCAGAGTGCGATTACTCAGTGTATACTCAGTATAATTACTGAGGGTAGCAGGTGGTGGCTCTTGGCTTTTATTTATGAGTTCAAATCCTGGATCAGCTTTTATGTCTATTTTTAATTTTTTGTTATGGAAAATTTTAATTATATGAAGTCAATAGACTGGTATAATGAATCTCCATTTACCCATCACCCAGTTTAAGTAATAATCAACACTGCCATTCTTCCTGTATTTTTATACATCTTGTTTTATTTATACCCCGTGAATTTTAAAATTCTTTGTTTTTGAGATAGAATTTAAATTCACTGTTTTGAGATAGAATTAAAATTCACGATTTTGACAAATTGATATATCTATTTAACTCATATTTTTATCATAATATGTTACCTCTCTGGAAAATTCCATTGTGTCCGTTCCCAGTCTTTTTCCACCCTCTCATTCCCAGGTAATCTTTGTTCTGATATTTTGTATGCTTTATACGGCTTTTTTTTCCCCTCCTCTTGAAGTTTATGTAAATGGAATCATATAGTATTGTATGTACACTTTTGTGTTTGTTATAGTATCTGCGAGATTGATTCGTATTGTTTAGTACATTGTTACTTTTTACTGGTGAGTAGTATTTTATTTTATGAATATAGCACAATTTGTTTATTCATTCTCTTGTGGATTATTGACAGTTTTTAGCTATTGTGAATAAAGCTGCTATGTATATTTTTTACAGGTCTTTTTTCTTTTTTTAATTTTTCTTTTTTTATTGTTTATACTGTTGCAGTTCCTGCTTTTCATCCCTTTCCCCAACTCCACCCAACCCCACCCTACGTACAAGTCTTTTTATGGATATATGTTTCATTTCTCTTGGACGAATATCTAGGAGTGGAATTGGTGGATCAAAGAGTAGTTGTGTATTTAGTTTTATAAACTACTAAACGTTTCTTCAAAGTGTTGTACTAGTGTGTATTTCTAGCATCAAGGTAGGAAAACTCCAGTTACTACGTCCTTGCCAAGATTTGGTATTGCCAGTCTTTTTCATTTTAGCTATTTTGAGTGTCTCATTACGGTTTTAATCTGCCTTTCCCTGATGAATAACGATGTTAGGCACTTTTTCATGTACTTACGGACCATTCATTTATCTTCGTGAAGTGTCTGTTCAAGTCTTTTGCCTGTTTTGAAAATTAGATTGTTTGCCTTTAAATGTGAGTTGGAGTTCTTTATATATCCTATCTTTTATCAGGTATATGTACTGCAAATGTATTCTTTCCCAGTCTGGTGTATATTCATATTAAATTGTGTCTTTTGATGAGCAGTTTTTAATCTCATTCAGTGTGATTAATTGATTTTTTTTCTTTTTTTTCCTTTTTGGTTACGCTTTCTCTGTCCTGTCTGAGAAACCTTGGCTTATTCTTGCTTTAGGAATATATTTTTTACTTCATTGTTTTTAAAAGTTCAGCTTTTTAAAAACTTTTACATGTATTCCTGTAATCCATCTCTTAACACATGTTTGTTGATCTTTAAACAACCAGCATTTGATTTCACTGATGATTGATTCTCTGTTGTTTACCCATTTTTTACTTTGTTGATTTCTGTTCTTTAAACTTCGGGTTTAATTTGCTTATCTTTTACTAGCTTTTTTTTTTTTTTTAAAGATTTTATTTATTTTTATAGAGGGGATGGAAGGGAGAAAGAGCTGGAGGGAAACATCAATATGTAGTTGCCTCTCAAGCACCCTGGGGACCCAGCCCACAACCCAGGCACTTGCCCTGACAGGGAATCAAACCAGTGACCCTTTGGTTCGCGGACCAGCACTCAGTCCACGGAGCCATACCAGCCAGGGCTCTTTTACTAGCTTCTTAAGGTAGAAGTTTAGATTGACTTTGGACCTTCTTTTCCTGTATAAACATTTAAAGTTAAAATCTGCATCCCTCAGATTTTTATAAGTTGTTTATTTTGATCAAGTTACAAATATTTCTCCTTTTCCCTTTTGATATTTTCTTTAACCCATAGATTTACTAGACATGTGTTGTTTAATCTCTAAAGATTTAGGGATGTGATTTCCAAATATTTAGAGATTTTATTATTATTTCTTATTTCCAATTTATTTCTGCTATAACCGAAGATCATACTTTATAAAATTTCCCACTTTTAAAATATATTTAATAGATGGGATGATGGAGCCTAGTAGTGAAAGCAAGACAGTTAAAGCAAAGTTCCATTTTTCCTTTCCCTGGAGAAGCTGACTTGTTTTGAGTTAATTTTTTGAATAGTGTGTGGTCTTAATTGAGGCTGATTCTCTAGTATAAAAGCAACCGTGTGCGTGACATAATCCTGACATAAAGTAAATCAGTTCTTAAGGAATAGGTACCAGGTTATCCAGAGTCTTACCACAGTATTCCTCCACACAGTTTAATTATCACAGAGAAGTTTATAATTTGCTTGTCTGATAAGGTCCTGTATCAGTGCATTTGATACTGTTTTTAGTTTTCCAAAGTTTGAATTTTTTTTGATCTTTTCATTCTAGTTTTACACTTTTGTATATAAGAAAGAGACAAAATGTACCTTGAGATAATAGAATATTATATAACCTGAATCTTTACTGAAAAATATCTTAGTGCTTATATGTACATTGTTTACTTTATAATTTCTGCAATAAAAGCAAGGATACTGTATTTAGAAAATACTTATGAAAGAGTTTATTTTTCTTATCCACTTTAGAGTTCGTTGTCGGAATGCTGGTCCTGTAGCCGTAGCTGAGAAAAGCATTGCACAGGTTGCAGAGAAATTCATATTAAGAGGTTATTGTCCAAATTGCAACCAAGTCTTTCTGGATGAAACCAGTGCCCGAAATCACAAGCAGAATTTAGGACACAAAGTTCGAGTTATTAACTCAATGGAAGAGTCAGTCTTACTTTATTGCTACAGCAGTGAAGGGAACAAACCTCCTTCTGACTTGAATCTGTTGCTAGAGCAATCAAAATTTTCATCACTCAAAAGAACTATGTCTCTTCAAGAATCTAGCTCACAAGATTGCAGTATGATTCCAAAGAAGAAGATGAATTTAGAAGATAAAAGCCATGAAGGTATGGTTTGTGTCCAGAAAGAAAAGTCAGTCGTTAAAACCTGGTTTTGTGAATGTCATCAACGATTCCCAAGTGAAGATTTAGTAGAAAAGCATGTTTTCTCAGCAAATACAATGTGTTATAAGTGTGTGGTCTGTGGAAAGGTATGTGAAGATTCAGGGGTCATCCGTTTACATATGAGCCGGATTCATGGAGGGGCACATTTAAATAACTTTCTCTTTTGGTGTCGAACATGCAAAAAGGAGTTAACAAGAAAAGAGACTATCATGACACATGTGACTGAATTTCATAGTGGCCACAGATATTTTTATGAGATGGATGAGGTACAAAGTGAAACTGTGCCATCATCCTCTACAGCATTGGGGAATAATTTGACTGCTAAGAATCCCTCTTCAACTATTACTATTATTGATCATTCGCCAGCAAACAGTCCTCCAAAGGGTAAATGGCAATGCCGAATCTGTGAAGATATGTTCGATTCCCAAGAATGTGTAAAACAGCACTGCATGTCTTTAGCAAGTCACCAATTTCATAGATACAGCTGTGCCCATTGCAAAAAGACTTTTCACAAGACAGAAACACTATACAGACATTGCCAAGATGAGCATGACAATGAAATAAGGCTTAAGTACTTTTGTGGGCTTTGTGATCTTACCTTTAATGTGGAAGAAGCATTTTTGAGTCATTATAAGGAGCACCACAGCACAGATTATGTGTTTGTGTCAGAAAAAAGTGAAACTTCAATTAAAACTGAGAATGATTTTCCAGTACTCGAGACCAGTAATCTGTTAACCTGTGGTTGCCGTGAGAGTTACATCTGTAAAGTCAACAGAAAGGAAGATTATAGTAGATGTCTCCAGACCATGCTGGATAAAGGTAAACTCTGGTTTCGCTGCAGTTTGTGTTCAGCAACAGCACAGAATGTAACCGACATGAACATTCATATCCATCAAGTGCACAGAGAAGAAAAGAGTGAGGAGGAGCAGCAGCACTATGTGATCAAGTGTGGCACGTGCACGAAAACATTTCACGACCCTGAGAGTGCTCAGCAGCACTTCCATACAAAACATTGCTTTTTACAGAAACCCAGTGTGGCTCATTTTGGATTTGAAAAAACAAGCCCATACAAGTTTGCTGCCACAGCTTCACGTACAGAGAGAAAACCGAAACAAGCAGTAAGCTATCCAAAAAACTCAGACATGGAGAAAGGAGCTGAGAATGACCTCAGCTGTCAGAATATAGGTATGGCTTTACAACTCTACTGTCTGTGCAGATTTCTATATTAGTGTAAAAACTTAATGTGTTAGAGCCGTCATTTTTGTGAAAGCTAGTAATGATTCAGGTTTGAGGCTAAAAACATGATAGGATGATACATTAGTTAATTATTCTATCATATGCTTTATTATAGGGATTTATATTCCTACTACTACATTCAACCAGTCATTTTCTAAACATAAGGGAATAGAGTCTATATTAGCTTTAAATAATGTGTATTTTAGGGAACCTTTCTTTTCTTTTATAAAAGGCATGGGAATTTTGCGAGATGAAAAAAAATTTACAGTGTTTTGGAAAGTAAGATTTGAAAGTTATCCTGGACATATTATTTAGATTTTGGTTCATTCAAAAGATGATAAATCAAGTAGAATTATTTTTGTTTCTATTTTGGCCTTATTCTGTAAGTATGAGAAGTTTTAAAGGTCACTGCAGTATTTGTATGTTTTTGTTATTATTTTCTTAGAAGCAAAGCTTTTACTTACAGTTAAAATAGGAATTAGAAGTAGAATTTCAAGTGGTTGCAAGAAACCAGGAAGAGAAATGAGTTAAGGGTCCCCTTATTTGTACTTTAGACTTTTCTTCTCCCATATGGTAAGATTAAGTAAGTCAGTCTGGAAGAGTACAATGTTTTTATTTTGTTTAGAAGTATAATTTGTTTTGTTAAGAGTATAATTGTAAGTGTATATCCTTTTTAAAAAATTTCATGAATTTATTGGGGTGACATTGGTTAATAAAATCATATAGGTTTCAGGCATACAGTGTTATAATACATCATCTGTATAGTACATTCTGTGTTCACCACCCCAAGTCAAGTCTCTTTTCATCACCATTTATTCCCCCTTTACCCTCATCAGTCTCCCCTATCCCACTTTCCCTCTGGTAATCACCATACTGCTGTCTGTCTATGAGGGTTTTGTTTTCTTTGCTTAATCCCTTCACCATAAATATTAACTTTTGGTAAGTTTTACCATGTAGAGTGGAGACATTGAGGACAGGTGAAAATCTTGGCTAATAAAATATTTTTATGAAATACTGAATTTTTACAGTCTTACTCTCTGTCACATGTAGATCTCAGCATCACCTTTAGTCATGGCATGTTTTATGTAAGAAATTATTAACTGACATACTACAGACCTATTTACTACAGACCAAACAGTAAATCAGAGGTCACCCCATTTTTTTTCTTTTGCTTTTTTTCTATTGCTTTTCTGATTACTTTTTTAAAAAAGATTTTATTTATTTATTTTTAGAGAGGGGGGAAGGGAAAGAGAAAGAGAGGGAGAGAAATGTCAATCATTGATTGGTTGCCTCTTGCAAACCCCCAACCAGGGACATCACCCATAACCCAGGCATGTGCCCTGACGGGGAATCGAACCAACAACCTTTTGGTTCACAGGTCAGTTATTAATCCCCTGAGCCACACCAGCCAGAGCTTGATTACTTTTTGGGAATTTGGGTTGGCCTCTATGTAACAGAAGATGATTGTACTAGCTAAATTTACAATTAATGAGAATTTAAAGAAAAGATATAAGATGATGGGTGGCTTGAAAACAGGAGAGGATGCAGTAATATTCTTGAAGGAGTCTCTATTAGGTGGAGCAGTAGCTATTCTAAAAATTTCACATTTTGAGGCTTACATTGCTACCACTAGGAACTTTTAGACTTTGTCAAGGTGGAAAAGTATGAAAGAAGGGAAAGGGAGAAAGAATGAGAGGTGGAGAATGGTGGAAGATTGGTGAACCTGAGAGAACCAAGAAAGATGTGTTTGCTGTGAAGGTGCTGAAGTGCCACCAGTACCTGCCATGCATCACTTTAAGGTAGCAGGGTTATAGATTATCTCATTTCTGCTCTCTAAGGTGTTTAATCATAGAGGTAGAGGTCTACTAATAAATTGGTGTAGGTTGGGAAAAGAACTAAATTCTGGTGAGGAGAGTAGGTAACCTTGAAATTTTATTTTGATGGATGATGGTGCAAGATTTTGGTTAGCCTTAAAACTTGTTCTTCTACTATGTTAATTTTTAAAAATTCCTTTCATAAATGATATTTTGAAAAAAGTAGGATCAGTGGCCTGAATTTTTAGAAAGGATATGTAATCATATTTCTGAAATATTTAGAATATTATTTCTGATTTAAATGTTCTGTGTCATGCATAGGTTTGGACTTTACTGAAAGGTTTAGATAGAAATAACATACAAGATTAATGTTTTGTATAGTAGTTCTCTGATATCTTTTAAACTTTAGAAATTAAAATGTTTTCAACTAATTCTTACTAAATCCGTGTTAATGTTCTTCTCTCCTTAGATGAAGTTGTTGAGCTTCCAGATTTGGATTACCTGCGAACCATGACTCATATAGTCTTTGTAGATTTTGATAACTGGTCAAACTTTTTTGGTCATCTTCCAGGGCATCTTAACCAAGGAACATTTATTTGGGGCTTTCAAGGTATGGTTAATAATGAAAACATTTGAGACGACCCCCCGCTTTGTTTTCTTCTTAGAATATGATTCACTTTAAAGGATGCCTCTTAAACCTTCCTAAATAGAACATAAGAACGTAGTTGGAATATTGTCACTTTGCGTTATAGTTACTCAGCTAGAATATTTTTCTCTTTGCATATCTCTGGAAAACATTAGCTCTATTTGGTGATGCAGAGTTTGTGGATCTTTAGATACAGATTGAAAAAAGCCTTCATTCAATACCTGCAATGTGCCAGCTGCTATACGTGGTGTTAATTCATGCTTACTGATTTAAAAATATAAGGAAGTAGGCTGACAGGTTTATTTTATCCAAAGTATAAAACTAATAAATAGCAGAGTTAGCTTTTGAACTTGGGTCTCGTGGCAACTGTGTTACTATGTTACTGCTGAAAAATGTGCAACTTTATTTAAATCTGTTTGCAAACTGTTGACCAAACCTTGAAGAAAGACTTCTTTGATTTATAGAACTTTAGTGTAAAGTGCATCTAATATATTTCATGTTTGATAGGAAATCGCATATAAAGAGGAGGATTGGGATTTAAGATAGAAATGTACTGCCCTGGATAAGTTAGCCGGTCCAACCTTTTCATAAGTCTAGCTTTGTTTGCTGATTGTCCGTCTCGTCTCTCCACTGAACAGCCTTGACATATTTGTAAAAAACCAGTAACGCTTACATTCATATAGAATGGTACCATTCAAAGAATTTTCACACATTACTTTAGATTCTCCTTAACATTGCTGTGAGTTTTCAGATGAATAGGCAGATTCAGGAAAGTTGATCTACTTTCCCCAGGTTGTAAAGCAACAGGAAGGTGATACCTACACTAGAACTGAGTTCTGCATTCTGATCTGGTACTTTCTCTCTTGAAGGATTTTTCAGTGTTTTCCTTAATAAAATTTTCAGTTGTATCTAGTGTTCTTTTTCTCCTGTTTGACTATCATTTATACTTTTTCTAAAAATCATAGGAGGAAATACCAATTGGAAACCTCCACTCAACTGTAAGATATATAATTACCTGAACAGGATTGGATGCTTCTTCCTTCATCCTCGTTGTAGTAAAAGAAAAGACGCTGCTGATTTTGCCATATGTATGCACGTGAGTCATTGTTTTATTCAAAATCTAATGTGAATCTAGGATGCATTGTATTTTTTTCCCACTTTAATCATAATGACATTGTAGACCATTCTTTAGTGCTATATTTTTGCATAAAGCCTTCTTCATGAGTTTCTATTTATGACCACTGTGAGAGCAGAGACCCAAAGCTTAATTATTTAGTGCTTTATCCCTAACTTCTAGCAGAATCTTAGCTACTATAGCAAACTCAACTGTTTACGGAATATGTAATCAAGAGATGACACTGTACTTGAGATGTACTAAGGCACTTTCACATTTTAAAATCCCTGAAATTGGGAGGCACCTTAACAATCACTGTTGACTAGACAGGATTTGCCTTTGCTTCTGTCTCTGCCAGTCACTTAGAGAAAAAACCAACCTGCTGTGAGTTTTCAGATGACCAAGTTTAAATTAAATTATCTGCTTAAGGGTTTATATGTCACACTTATAACATGAATGCACTCTGCAGACTTTTTGACTGATGCTTATATTTTAAATCACAAGAGATTTCTTTCTGCACCTATCCAGTGCCAAGATTAAGTGTGCAAATTACTTTGCTAATCTTTTCTCTGTGAATCGATTTATGGCATATCAGCTTTATGATGAGGGCCTCCTATTGGCTTTATTTTTTGTCCTTAGTGGCACATAAAATGGCTTATCTTATAATTGATGGTATTTTATACTTGATTAAATGTGGTATATTTATTTATGAAGAAGATCTTTACTTTGGTGGGACCTAGGAAACCAGCTAAATATATCTTCCTCCATGTGTTCATTCTGAAATAGATATAACTTGATTTGAAACTCAAATGCTGATTTTCATCAACATAATGCTATTTGTTCCAACTTAGGCTGGCCGTCTAGATGAACAACTACCCAAGCAAATTCCTTTCACCATCCTCTCAGGAGATCAAGGTTTTCTGGAGCTAGAGAATCAATTCAAGAAGACTCAGAGGCCAGCACATATACTAAACCCTCACCACTTAGAGGGAGATATGATGTGTGCCTTATTAAATAGCATATCTGATACCACCAAAGGTATGCCGCTGCAGTCACAGTGCAAACCACCCAAGAGGAGGAGACTTCACTCCTGAGAGAAATCAATAAACTGCTGTCCACTCATGAACTGTTGCCTACTCACTAAACCATCATGCTCTCATAATTCTATCTTACTTATTTTTCCTTATCTTACTTCCATTGTTTAGTTTTTTAGAATAAGATGAATTCATAATTTTCCAGAACCTTTTTGATCTATATTCATGTATATAACATGTTCATGGTATGAAGCAATGTTAGTACAGTTTTATACAGCTAAGAATTCAGATCTTCACTTTGTTTCTGAAATACCTAATTTATCTTTAATTTTTCAGAAAGCAAAGTTCTTACAGGTGAATCTAGAAAGCGGTAAATAATAATATGTTAATACCCGTTCCCTCCCAAGAAAAAGACCATTTAAGAGGTTGACAGCGACAAAATGAAGCCCAGAAAGATGTTTAGTTTCTTGGAAGGGGTAGGTACTTCCTGTCCTATTCCTGGAACTTACAATCTCTTCCCTATCTTTCTGAGATTGTTCAAAGAGAAAGAGTGTACTGATGTCCAATTTTCACTAACCAGTACTTAAAAAAGAATAATTCTAGAGATTCAGAAAGATTGTTTTCTTACAATTTCTGAAATAAATGTCAGTAGAAGAGAATAAAATAATACCTTTTAAATATACTAAAATTTGCTGCAATGAATAACATTTGAAGGTATTGATGAATGACCTCAATGAAAAATTGATGACTTTTTGGCATTTTTTATTACATGCCTTTAAAGTTTCCAACTCTGCTTACCTTCTAGCTATTTTTTGTTGCTGTTCAACTTATTTGGAGCCACATTTTGATTGAAAACCCATTCTGAAGGATTTTACTGTATCGCTCATTACAGTGAATTAATTCACTTCTGCAAACTTAGGAATCATTAATGGGAGCCCAACTGTGCTCTTTAAAAGAAAATCAACTCCGTTTTGCATATTTATGTCATGCCTTAGTATTGACTTTTATCTTTCTATTCTGTAAATATGTTTCCATCCACTTGTTTTTTTAAACCTTTGGGTTTTGTTTTCTTTTTAAATATCTTTTTCTTCTACTCTTTTGCCACGTCTTCTCGTTCCCTTAACAACATTTATTTAAATATACTGTAAAATACTTCAATTTTTACCTTTACCACCATGGGCCAGCCACCTTTTTCTTCTCTTTTGCTGATGCTTTTGCTAGCGTTTCTTTTGCAATTTAGAATGTGAAAGGTATTATGGATTTGCCTTTATTTCAACTTTGGAATGAGAGCTGCAATAGAATAGGTCTGCATGGGTATCTTAGGGTTGGAGGTAAGATACAGGTTATTATAATATGCTGATTATACCCTTCTGAACACCTCTTAGGCTTTAGGGATTCTTTTTTAATCATTTGTTAATAATCCATGCTCTTTCAAACTTACTGCTTTTTAGGGGCACATGTATCCTTTATTCTGAATTTTTGTGGAATGCAGAGATTGTGCAATACACAAAGAATGGCATGGGCTTTGGTTTGAATGCTGACTTTGCTGATTCCTGGTTGTATGATTTCAGGCAAATTACTCAACATTTTCTGAGTCTCACTTTTCATATCTATAATAAGGTTGTAAGAATTAGTGATATGTATAAAGTGGTGTATGTACTTAATAAATAGCAGCTATTTTATTATTAATACTCTAAAAAGAAAATATGAATCTTAGCCACTAGATTTTTTTGATTTTTTTCAATTTTTTTATTGTACTAAACTACACATAACTTAAGATTTACCTTCTTAACCATTCCAAAGTGTAAAGTTTAGTGGTATTAACTACATTTACATTGTTGTACAGCCATCACCACCACCCATCCTCAGAACTCTTCTCATCTTGCAAAACTGAAACTCCATGGCCATTATACGTTAACTCTCCAATCCCCTCCAACCTCTGGCAACCAGCACTGTACTTTCTGTCTCTGATTTTGACTAAGTATTTCATATAAGTGTTATCAATCATACAGCACTCATACAGCACTTGTCTTTATGTGACTGGCTTATTTCACTTAGCATAATGTCTTCAGGTCTCATCCATGTTGTAGCATATGTCAGAATTTCCTTCCTTTTTAAGGCTGAATAATATTCTATTTTATGTATATACCCCATTTTGTTTATCCACTTAACTAATGGATACTTTAATTGTATCCATGAAATGCTACTATGAAATGAGCAATGTTGCTATGAGCATTGATGTACAAATATCTCCTTGAGACTCTGCTTTTAATTTTTTTGAGCATACATCTAGAAATGGAATTGCTGTATTATATGGTATTCTATTTTTAATTTTTTGAGAAACTTCCATACTGATTGTCACTGGGACGGTACCATTTAATTTACATTATCACTGGCATTGCACAAACTTAGCAACACTGGTTATTTTCTGGTTTTTGTTTGTGTTTGATAGTAGCCATCCCAATGGGTATGAAGTGGTATCTCATTGTAGTTTTAAGTTGTATTTCCTTAATGATTAGTGATGTTGAGAATCTTTTTATGTGCTGTGACCACTACATTTTAAAAGTAATGAAAATTATTAATATTAAGTGGCCAAAGAAGTATAGAGTTCTTAAGTTATTTTAAGGTACTTTATTTTGGCCTAGATTTAAAGATGCTTTTGTAATTGTAAAATTAAAAAAACTTATGCTGAATTGTAGTATGTTCAGATTCAGTTATCTGATTGAAGACAAAACTTTTTTCTTCATGGACGACTTAAAGGCATCAAATTGCCTGGTAGTGAACTTTATACAATAGTTCCCCCCATCTGCGGGCGATACATTCTAAGACTGCCAGCGGATGCCTGAAACTGCAGATAGTAAGTACCAAACCCTATGTACTATGTTTTTTTCTATACATACAGACATACCTTCTCACTTAAAGGAAGCACTTTATGACTCCTCTGGCATATCCAACTTGCCACCATTGCTAATCTTGAGCTTTGGGGCCATTATTAAATAAAATGAGTACTTGAACACAAGTTCTATGAGATACCATGACAGGTAATATGATAACCAAGACACTACTAAGACTAAGTGACTAACAGGCAAGTATCATATACAGTTGACCTTTGTGCAACACAGGGTTAGGGGTGCTTACCTCTTACAGTTAAAAATCTGCATGTAACTACAGTCAGCTCCCTGAATATATTAGGTTACCAACTGCATAGTTGACCCTTGAACAATGTGGGTTTGATTTATGCAGGTCAGTTGAAAGCATCCACATGTAAGTGGATCCATGCAGTTCAAGCCAGTGTTGCTCAAGGATCAGCTGGATAGTGTAGACACTGGACAAAGGGATTCATGTCCTGGGTGGGTGTGGAACTGGATGGCACGAGATTTCATCATGGTACTCACAACAGTACACAATTTAAAACCTAAGAATTACTTGTTTCTGGAATTTTCCATATAATATTTTTGGACCATGGTTGACCACATGTAACTGAAACCACGGAAAGTGAAACCATGGATATAGGAGACAACTGTAGTAAGAAAATCCAAGAGCAATCGCGTTCTTGGATAACTTTATTATATTTCCTAACAAATGGCTTGTGAATAGCAGAGTAATCATTTTTGTCAGGAATGGTATTTAGTATGTATTGGGACTTAGAATATCTCTCAGTTTCTACAAATGCTGTAACTATTGTTGGGCCTTTAGGGTAATTTTGGTTACCACAAGAATGCCAGGATAGCTTCTTTCATCTAGCTTCTTAGCACAGTGTTCTTAACCTTCAGATTTGACAACTGGACAGTTTCTTAAGGCAGCGTGTTTTTCTGGGAAGAGTCAGTGGACCTTTTTGAGAATCTGACCAAAGCTTTCTCTGCCTCTCCCTAAAAATGAACATGTGTACACAATGCTACATGCAGTTTCAAGTGATTTGTGGTCTCAAGGCTTCTGGTTACCAACCAACCAACCCGTACAAGTCTTATCTTTAGAATATGTCAAAAGTTCATAAGTGACATAAAATAGAAGCTCTCTTATATTTATCATTATTTTATAAGGAACCTGATAATTTTCAACCCTCAGTAAAAATAGAGATATTCAGAGTTTTTGGTTTCATATATAGATGTCCAGTCATTTGGCCATAAGGTGTCACTCTTTTGCTTGGTAGGAAGAGGACAGGTAGATAGGTATAATAGCTTTACTACTGGTACTTTTTTAGATCTCTGACTTGGTTAGCTAAGGTACATCAGTTATTCTCTTTAGCAAGGCGAGCTTTTATACTAATTTTGAGATTTAAATGTGTTGTGGTTTTTACCCTATAAATTGTCCTCCTAAGCATCAGGCTTTTAGCACCAGTCTTTTTATTAGAGCTATGATATATGAAGATATTTATATCTTTATAGAGATATTTAAAAATATTTACCTGTCTTAGTTGACACCCTTGACTTTCTTATCCTTTATCAATTCTATTTTATAACACACTTATCTTCACTTCTTTAAGACTTACCAAGATAGCCCTAGCTGGTGTGGCTCAGTGGATTGAGTGCCACTCTACAAATGGAAAGGTTGCTGGCTCATTTCCCAGTCAGGGCACATGCCTGGGTTGCAGACCAGGTCCCCAATTGGGGGCGTTCAAGAGGCAACCACCGATGTGTCTCTTGCATATCGATGTTTCTCTCCCTTTCTTCCTCCCTCCCTTCCCCTCTCTCTAAAAATAAAATTAAAAAAAACTTTTTAAAAACTTGCCAAGATACATGGATCCTTTAAAAATGGTAATCCTAATCAGAGAAGCCAGGTAGACGCTCTTCTTTTAGACCTTTTCCTATTTTTTTTTTTTGAGATTTGAAATTTTATTTTTTAAAGATTTTTTAAATTGTTATTCTATTATATTGCAGTTGTCCACATTTTCCCCCTTTTGCCCTCCTCTGTCCAGCCCACCCCCAGCTCCCACAGTCAATTCCCACACTGTTATCCATGACCATTGGTCATTCATATATGCTCTTTAGTCCCTTCCTCTTCTTTCCACCATTATCCCCCTCCCCCCCTCCCCTCTGGTCACTGTCAGTCTGTTCCTTGGTTCCATACTCTGGTTCTGTTTTATTCATTAGATGCCTCTTATAGGTGAGGTCATATGGTAATGGAAATAAGCCAGCCATAGATAGACTTTTTACATTTTATTCACAAATATGTATTCATTAACTCAAGCCTCACGTTTCAGAGATGTAAATATAACTCTTCACATAAGTATTTTATTTATTTTTAATCCTCAGTGGAGGACATCTTTTCATTGCTTTTAGAGAAAGGGGGGGTGGAGAGGGGGGAGAGAGAAACTTCGATTGGTTGCCTTCCATACACACCCCGATGGGGACCAAACCCGCAACTTAGGTGCCCTGACCAGGAATTGAACCTGCACCTTTCAGTGTGCAGGATGATGCCCCAACCAACTGAGCCACACCAGCCAGGGCAAATGTTTTAGAGAAGGGAAAGGAACCTAACCTTTGTTTAGGACTTACTATGTGCCAGCCGCAAGACTAGTTGCTTTTTATATTTGTAGTATTTGGAGATGTTTAAAGAACTTTTTCCACATGTTATTTAATCCTCTTTGTTACCCTATGAGTTAGTGTGTGTTAGGTTACCCCATTTTATAGATGAGGAAGCAGAGGTCCAGAGAGGTTAAAATAAGCTACGTGTGACCACATGTGTTTTTCTCTTCATCAGTATCACTGATACAAATACCTGATTTTATGATGTAGAGAGAAACCAGTGTGAATTATTGTCTTAACATATCCTTGAAGAGTGGAGAGTTGCTCTGCTGCAGTCTGATGACATTTGCAGAATCAATTTGATAGAGATATCAAATATGAGAGATTTTTTTTAAAGTAACATTCAGGAAAATGTGAGTCTTTTTTTATTTTTTCAGAAGATAAAAAGATTTGATTGTTGGTTTTGGTCCTTTAAAAAATAAGCTGATTATTTTTATTTGTCAAATATAGCAAAGGGCAGTGATGATCATTATAAGATCCCTAGAATCTTTTGTCTCATAATTAAATAAGCCCCATTTCCTTTTCTTGTGACTGTAGAAATGCAATCTACATGTGATGAGTACATGCTGAGATATAGAAACCATGCGAGTACCATTTTTCATTCACCTTGTATGATGTTGCTCCCCTGCTTGTAATACAGTCTCCATAAGATGAAAAGACTATGCTTCTCATTTATAACACAATAACCATACACTTTAAGTTTTTTTCATTTGTTTTTACTTTCCAACATCTTGGATTATTGCACCTACCCCAGCTAAACTTCTTGATTGAATTTCCAAGTTGCAGTTTTTCACTATTTCATTGGTGATGACCATTGCTTATATAAAAAATTCTGTGTGCTTTTAATGATCTTTTTCTATAATAGAACTAGACCATATCTTACAGCTTAGCTGAAAAACAGTAACTTGATTAATGTACTCAATTATTTTTTGGGGTCTTTATTTTTTAATTTAATCTTTTTTAAACTTACATTTTATTGATTATGCTATTACAGTTGTCCTGATTTTTCCCCCTTTGCCCCCCTCCACCCAGCACCCCCTGCTCCCTCAGGCAATCCACACACCATTGCTCATGTCTGTGGGTCATGAGTTTTTCTTTGGCTGCTCCATTTTCTATACTGTACCTTACATCCACATGGCTATTCTGTAACTACCTATTCGTACTTCTTAATCCCCTCACCTCTTCACCCATTTTCACCCTCCCGCCTCCCATCTGGCAACCTTTTAGTAACTAACTTCTTTTCTCTAACTTTTAAGAGTCTCTATCTTTAGCCTTTGGCCGTTTAATAATGATATGTCTTGGAGAGGGTCTCTTTACATCCATCATAATTGTGACTCTCTGTGCTTCCTGGATTTGCATGTCTGTTTCCTTCACCAAATTAGGGAAGTTTTCTTTCACTATTTTTTCAGGTAGATTGCCAGTTTCTTGCTTTTTCTCTTCTCCTTCTGATACCCCTATGCAGTGAATGTTGGACCTCTTAAAATTGTCCCAGAGGCTGTTTATACTATCCTAATTATTTTGGATTCTTTTTTCTTCTTGTTATTCTGCATGGTTGTTTTTTTCTTATGTTCCAACTCATTGATTTGATTCTTGGCTTCATCCACACTACTGTTGTTTCCCTGTAAATTATTCTTTATTTCAATTAGTGACTGCGTCATCTCTGACTGGATCTTTTGTATGCTGCTGAGGTCCTCACTAAGTTCCTTGAGCATCCTTATAACCACTGTTTTGAACTCTGCATTTTATATATTGTTTATCTCCATTTTGTTTAGTTCTTTTTGTGGAGTTTTGATCTGTTCTTTCATTTGGGCCATGTTTCTTTGTCTCCTCATTTTGGCAGCCTCCCTGTGTTAGTTTTATGTATTAGGTAGAGCTGCTTTGACTCCATGTCTTGGGTGTTGCTTAATGTAGTAGGTGTTTTGTAGGGTCCAATGGTACAGCCCCCCATCACCCAAGTTGGGTACTCAAAGTGTGCCCTGTGTGTGGGCTGAGTATACTGTCCTCTTGTAGTTGAGCCTTGGTTGCTATGGGCAGGTCAATGGGAGGGATATACCCAGGCCAGTCAGCTGTAAGGATTGGCTGTGACCACTGACCATCACCCTCTGCCCTCCTTGGAGGATCGGCTGTGCTTGGGCAAGATGGTGGTGCTTCTGCATGGTCTGTAGCTGTCCACTGGGTGCGCTGGCTGTAGGATTTCCCAGATGGTGCAGGCCACGGTCAGACCCCACCTGTGTTTCGCCTGGGGTACCCTGTCTGAACTGTAAAGCAGCCTGAGATGGCTGCCACTTGTGCTGGCCTTGGAGATTCCCAGGTGAAGCCAAGCTGTGACCCTAATCTGGCTCACTTAAGCCAGCTATCTCTTATTTGATAAGATTTGGGAGCTAAGAGGAGCCATCCTTATAGAAAAGCAGCTTGGGTGGGCCCCCAAGTTGGGTGAGGTAGAGCCTCTGTGGACCTTCAAGGTGGGTTGCACAGTGTTAGCCAGGTTGATGGAGTCTCGCATATGGCACCAGACTACCTCCCGACTCTGGGGGTTGGGGGGTGCTCAGCAAAGGGGCAGTGGCCTCAGCTTGCCCTGACGCCAGACGCTTCAGTCTCTCCCTGTATACCACTGGCGCCCTTCAAGCTGCCATCCTGGTGCTTTAGCTCAGAGGGAATGAGTCTGTGTGTGGGTTCCCCAAGAGGAACTGCTGAGGGGTTCAGCAGCCTCCTCCACTGACTCAATCCCCACTGATTTTCACAGCCACAAGTTGTAGCGACTTACTACCTGTCACTGGAATCCTGGGCTGGGGGGCCTGGTGTGGGTCTGGGACTCCTTGCTCCCAAGATATCCCTCCCGAGTTTTTATCCACATGGATGTGGAGCCAGCACATTCCGCATCCACACCCCTTCTGCCAGTCTGGATGAATGTCATTTCTTCAGTTCCGTAGTTGTCAGACTTCCATTCAGCTCGACTTCTGATGTTCCTTAGTGATGATCATTCTGTATTTCAGTTGTAATTTTGATGTGGTTGTGCGAAGAGGCAAGCCACGTCTGCCTATGTTGCTATCTTGACCAGAAGTTAAGATACTCTTTTTAAAGACAGTTTTGTATATTTAATAGTTTCTAGTTCTTAAGTAAATTAAACATCCTCCTTGCAGTATTATGCAAAGTACTAACTTATCTAGAATATTTTTTCTTAGGTAATACAACACCTTGAACTTGAGCCTAGGCTGTTATGCATTAGTGAATTCAAGTTGAAAACACATTTTACTATGCTTCAACATAATTTTTTGAATCTGAACACTTTCCTTGGACTGTCTGGTTTATGGCCCTAGGATATTTTTGCATCTATTTTGCTTGTGTCTTTGGGAATGAATGGGGTATAGGCATTAAGCATAGTTGATATGTATAGAATCATACCAATCACAAAGATTTTAAAAGCATTCTTAAAAATTGAACATAAAAGTTCACCCATGCTGTGAAAATAAATGTGATTGAAGCAGCAGAAAGCTCTATGGAATAGGCATTATATAAAATAATGGTTGAACTGCATTCTAAAAGTTTACCTCCCTGTTGTTTCCTCAGTCGGTTAGTGAAATTATGGGTCGTTGCTTTGGACACCATCCCCAAAATCTGTATGATATAATTCCGTGCAAAATACTGAAAATAGGAAAGAATTCTGTACTACTAGTGAAGCTGGTTGGAGCAAAGGAAACCGTTTTTATTTTTTGCAACCTAGTGTCAGGCTAATCCACATACTTGCCTTGGGTCTTGCATGCAATGATGAATTTTTAATTTAAAAAATTGTATTACTTAGAAACATTCATAATCATAATGTCAACAAAACAGCTGCAGCTTTTTTTTTTTTGTTTTACAATTACAGACTGGCATTCAGTTAACAGAACCACAATTATTTCATATAAACTACATCAGACGACTGAAGATGATAAAGCTACTATCCCCAAGCATAACTAATTTGTGCTGTGCACTAACAAGAACCTGCTGTAAATTTCCATGCCAATTTACAGCCCCTGTACAGTGCCACACAAAGTTAGTGGCTATTGAAAATACCATGAGGATAGAGCTACCTAAAGACATATTCTGTAGTGTGTGAACTATAAAAAAAGACGCTGTACAGTTTAAAGACAAATGGTACACAGCCTCATATTTCAATTTTCTTTAAAAGGAGTGAATTGTATACAGGAGGGTGAAATGCTTTATAGACAAGAAAAAAATCACTAGAACCAACTTACCATCATCATCTTCATCTTACTCCTTTTCCTCCTCATCCACCTCTTCTTTCCTTTTCTTGCTTTTTTCAGCTTTGACAACTTCCTTCCTTGCTGCATCAGGCTTTCCTTTAGCTCGATGTGCAGCAGTCTCCTTTCCCTATTTCTCTTAGCTTAGCTGTCGTCTTTGCCTCCGGTGCCTGTCACCTGCGGCAGTGTTACTCCACATCTCTCCCAGCTGCTTTGCAGCATCACCAGTGGATAGGCTGGGGTGCTCCCCTTTGATTTTTGGGCGATACTCAAAAGAAGGCCGAAGGAGTTCTCTTGGGTGCATTGGGATCCTTGTATCTTTTTGTTCCCCTTTTAGGAGGGATATATGTTTTCATTTCTCTTTCATAACGGACATTGCCCGCCTTTGCCATGTCTTCAGATTCTCCTTTCTCTGTAGCAGACATCGCCTTCCATCCCTCTAGCACTTAGTAGGAAACTGAGAAGTTGACTCAAACATCTGGATGGTGCTTCATGTGGTCTTCCTGGCAAGTTTGCACAGAGAAAGCCTATGATGATATTTTGCCTCTCGGTTTCATAGGATCTCCTTTGCCCGCGTTTACTTAACTTTTCCTCAGCCAACATAGGTTGCCCAGTGTGGGTCCAGCTCACACATGCCCTAGCGTGCTGTTTCTACAGAGCTCAGTTTACTGCAATAGCTGTCAGTAGTGAATTGTTTAAGCCAGTTAAGACATACTGCTTTTGACTGGCCTTGACTGAATTACAATAACAATGCTTGGGTATTTTATCTCTGTACCAAATGTTTTAGAGTTAATTTATTCTTCAAACTGTATCTGTAATGTTTTATTTTCCTAAAACATTGCTGGAAATGTTTGAAGTAGGAGATGTATATAACAGAGTGTAGAAAAAGCAATAGTATTTTTGTTGGAATGGCAAAAAATAACTTGTAAAAACAAATTTTTGCTGCAAAAGAATATGTGATATATACTGATTTTTATAAAAATTATAAATCTTTATTTTTTAAATATGTATTTTATATTTTGTACATATTTCCAGAGAAGCAAATATGTCCATCTGACTTATATTTAGTTATTTAAACCCTGATTTAGTCATTCTGAGCTATATACACGGTGGGGCAAAAGTAGGTTTACAGTTTGTATGGAAAATAACACAGTAATTAATAAATAATAACATAAGAATAAACTCTTGTTTTGCATACTTATAACTATAAACCTTTTGCCCCACTGTGTGTGTGTGTGTGTGTAATTGTATTTAAAGTAAAGCCAAAAAGCCAAATATTAGGTCACTGATACACCATGGTTCAAATTTTAAGTGACTTTTGCAGTATTTGGTCAGTCATGTCAGTTTTATAAAGACTTAGGTCTCCCATTATGAAAGCAAATAAGACATCAGGTAAATGCCATGCAGAGGCATTATTCATTTAATCCTGTGATGTCTGTAGAGATGAATGCATACAGTTTTCAAGGCACAGGAGAATTTTATCTGGCACCAAAATTTTAAGATGATTTTATGCAAGTGAAACTTTGGGTGTAATTGCTAGATCCAAATGAACATACTAGCTTTTTAAAATTTAGTTTTCTTAAATACTAGAATTTTCTATTTCCTCAATAGATATGTTAACTTCTTCAAATAATATTTTTGAATATAGAACTAAAATCGAATTGTATATTTCATTAGTTTTTACTTTATTTTTGATTTAAGTAGTACAGTTTGATAATGCTTTTTAAAAATAACCAGTGTAAAGGGAAAGCAGTGCACTACTAATGAATGTACTACTACTATTAAACTGTTAAGTACAGGAGAAGTCATTGATGATGTTACTTGAAGAATATATAAATTATAGCAAAATGCCTTCTTCATAAATACATTCGCATTTATTTTTTCTTCCTTACAGAATGTGACAGTGATGACAACCTGGGTATAAAAAGTACTCCAATAGAAGAATTCAGATCCACAGAAGGTAACCTAATGGAATCATTAATCCTTTCCCTACTTGACTGTACCTTGCATGTTTTCCTCCCCTCTCACCTGTTCATCTCCCATACTTCCTCCTACCCCTGAGGATAAAAGTAGTTGTTTCCATGTTCAAAGGGTGGTTTGCATTTTCTCATGTAAGATGACTTAGGAAGCTAGAACAAGAATCAGCCAATTATGGCCCTTGGACCAAACCCAGTCTACTACCTGGTTTTGTAAATAGATTTTGTTAGAACACACTCTTTTTTAAGTATTGACTGTGTTCTTGCTTTTACATTATAAGAGCAAGGTTGAGTAGTTGTGGCACAAAGAGTATAATTATCCCCCTCAAGGCTAAAATAATTATTTCCTGACCCTTTGCATAAAAAGTTTGCTAACCCCATTGGCTGGAAGATTTTGATTTTTTAATTTGTACTTATTTTGAGGAGTATTAAATTAAGAATATTAAAAGTTATACAGAAGAAATATGAAAGCAAGCACTTATATCCAAATATTAATGGACTGTTTCTACAAATTAAATTTTTTTCCTTTTTTTAAAGGAAAATCTACTTACTTCCATAGTTTAAAGAGAACTTTTTGTGTTACTTTGCAACAAATAATTTATTGACCGTAGCACTATTTGGCTGTGTCATATTCCCCTTTTTGTACTTTGGTTTTTCCATAAAATGCTTCTTTTAAATAACTACTGGGGGGAAAAAATGAAACAACAAATTTTAGGAAACACTTTAAGCTTCACCAAAGAAGTCGAAACTTCAACATTGGCATCTTTGACATAAAGGACAACAGTACTGAGTGAGAATGTGGAGAACAGAAAGTAAGGAGGAAAATGTGGCTAAACAAGCACAAACAGAATGAGTTAACTGATTTGTTTTCTGTGTATTTGCTTGATCTCTCATATAATGAAATTAGTTTGACTAAGAGCATTCCAGAACTTGATACCATTCGGAGTTTGGGAATTTGAGGCTGGAAGTGGAATCGATTCATCCATTCAGTGAAGTGGAAGACTGATCTTTCTCTTTCATAGCTAGAATTCACTGGTTAAACAAATGTGGCAGTAAATCTCCATCCTAATTGGAAACAAGCCCTTTGACCAGTTTTCACCAACATGGTCTTTCAAGGTCTAGCTCATTGATTAGCAACCATATAGTAATACATTAAACAAATGAAAGAACTTTTATGAGTTTTAAATAAAAACTGCCAGCTAAGTTATTTATCAAGGCCACGAAAAGATAAACACCATTGGGCATCTAAGTAGTTCAGGCTTTGTAACCTGTATTTGCCATCCGTAACTAATCCCCTGGAAAATGCCAGACAAAATTGTAACTTTTAAATAACCACACTTGAGGAGGCTTTGCAGTTTTATGGGCTCCTAGCTAGCTCAAAAATCTGAGATATTTATACTGAATATGTATCAGAATTTCTAGCATTTTATTTATTATCTATTAATGAATTTATGGGTTGGGGATTTGAAGAGGCTTTATATTTTGTGATTCTTTAGTTCAGAAAAAGGGTGTACTTTAGTACTGTTAAAGGGTGAAAGAGAAGGTATTTTGAACTTCTAAGGAGTTGTCATATGAGGTATAGACATAATGCTTTCACTCCAAGAAAAATTAAAAGGGTATTATTATGTGTGTTGTCTGTCATTTCCTGATTTTATGTATCATGAAAGTGAGAGGCACACAGTGTTCCATGTAAGTTAATGAATCTGGTCTTCTCTGCACTTTCCTCTAATACTCTTTCTTTCCCTCCTCCTTTTCACCCAACAAAAACTAACCTAAATATCATCTCTTAGTTTGAATCATATTTGTCATTTTTGTAGGCAATTTTGTATGGTCAACATCTCTCCTAGGTTTTCCATATTCAGAAAGAGCTAATTCCTGCCTCCACTAGGCTCCCTCTGTACCATTCCTAGTGGCTTTAAAAAAATTTCTGCCTGTGTGTCTCATCTCCATTGAACTGTGAGCTCCTCAAAGGATAGAATAATGTTTTATTTATTTTTAACAGCATCTAACACAGTGTTTGGTGGTAAATGATTGGTTATTAAATAAATGAGCTTATAACAAACTTAAAACATGTTAGAGCTACTAAGACCCATCTCTC
Organism: Mormoops blainvillei; assembly: GCA_004026545.1. Taxonomy (NCBI): domain Eukaryota; kingdom Metazoa; phylum Chordata; class Mammalia; order Chiroptera; family Mormoopidae; genus Mormoops; species Mormoops blainvillei. Next base: position 120,529 of record PVJD01001954.1, on the reverse strand, counting down.
TGTAATTGGATAAGGGAAGTTAAGACAGAGGCCATTTGATTGGTGATTTTGTTGACCCTGTACCATGAGAGCAAAGTAATATCTAGCCCAGACCTAATAGCAGAACTCAAAAAAGTTTAAATAACTTCCCAAGTTTCACCTCCTATACCCAACTCAATAACATAAATGCCTGACAAATGGTGGAAGAAATCAGGATAAAATTGCACGTGGCTTTTTGCCTTGAGGAAAGTTAGATGCCCTTATCAGCCCCATCTCCCCTCAACCCCATTTGCCCCCTGTCGTGATTTGTCATATTCTTTGTTTTTCTCTATAGACCATTAGTCTCTTACTACCCAAGCTAATCATAAAGATCCTAGGGAACCTATTTTGTATACCAGATGGGAAATAAGAGTCCAAATAGTGTTGTGGTAAAGAGTAACAACTTCGGGTTTGGACTGCCTAGGTTAAAACATAGCTCTGCCACTTAAAAGTTATGTATTGCAACATCGGACAAGTCAATTAACTTCACTGTATCTTAGTTTCCTCATTTTGAAAATGGAAATACTGGTATTCCTATTGTACTAGAATAACGTGGCACACCGTATTGGTTGATGCTGCAGTTATTGTGATTTTTTGATCATTGTTATCATCATTACCCACTGTCACCTGCACCTGAGGTCTGCTCTTTAGGTATGCCTACTTAACGGAGGTGTTATAACTCAAACCTCTAAAAAGGAAAGAGGAAAGCATTATGTGGATTGTTGCCAATGCCAAAACCATCTTTCTGTCAATGTCAGCAGTTTGTCTTAGAGTTCCTTCAATTAATAGCAGTTATCGATATAATTATTAATATTATAATGTAACATTAACAGTAAAAGTCCATATTGTGACCAGGTTAAAGACCACAGAAAGGGTAAGAGACTAGTGTGTTCATTTTTTAATTAAGTTAATGTTTATGAACTGCTTTTAATCTTAAGAACTTGTGAAAACCAGAATATTCTCTCTATTTTTCATAAAAACTTAGTCCCCTAAACTAGAGATTTCAACCTTTTTTATCTTAGGGCACATATAAGGTAATTACTAAAATTCTGTGGCACACCCAAAAATAAATTTTTTGCCAACCTGCCAAAAAATTTTTGATTCATTCACATCAAACAGCTATTGTTGTGTTGGCTGTTGTCATTTTTTTAATTTGACAGTCTAAGGGAAAAGACGTCAGTGCCCCTGACTGAATAGCCAGGTTTGAGTATTTAAAAAAATCTTGCAGCACAGCAGGTGAAAATCACTGCCCTGAACATTAAATATTTCAATAATTTGCCTTCAGATTCACAGCCTCAAAATGATTCGGGCATGATTTATATATAGGTCTTGTAATTCCTTTACTGGATTCTTTCTTATTGCCATAATCCCTTCTCTTTCGAAGAGAAGGAAATGAACAGAGGCAAAGGAAAGTAAGAGAAACATATAGACTTAGTCATAGAAAAGAAAAACAAAGACATACTTCCCACAAGTGTTCTTTATTTCTTCATACAGCTTCGAGTTACTGTCTAATATTCTTTTGTTTCAACCTGAAGGATTCCCTTTAGTGTTTCTTTTAGGGCAGGTCTGCTAGTAACAAACTCCCTTAGATTTTATTTATCTGGGATTGTCTTAATTTCTCCTTCATTCTTGAAGAATAGTGTTGCTGGATATAGACATTTTTCTTTTCTCTCAGCACTTTAAATGTTACCTCACTGACTTCTGGCCTCCATGGTTTTTGATGAGAAATAGCTATTAATCTTATTGAGGATGTGTTATATGTCAGAAATTGCTTCTCTCTTGCTGCTTCTGTTCTTTTTGCCTTTTGGCAATTTGGCTATAATGTGTCTCAGTATGAATCTCTGATTTTCTCCTGCTTGTAGTTTGTTGGGCTTCTTGGATGTATAGATTTATATCATCAAAATTGGGACATTTCCGAATTATTTTCTCAAATATTCTTTCTGCCCCTTTCTTCTTCATCTGGGACTCTGAGAATGTGTACCTTCGTTCACTTTATGGCACCTCAGAGGTCACTTAGGCTCTGCTTGCTTCATTTTTCTTTCTGTTCTTCTAACCAGATAAATTGTCTTATCTTCAAGTTTGCTGATTCTTTTTTTTCCTCACTGCTTAAATTTGTTAAACTCTTGTAATGAATTTGTCATTTTAGTTGTACCTTTTAGCTCCAGAATTTCTGTTTGGTGGCCTTTCACAATTTCTCTCTTTATTGATATTCTGGTTTTGTTTCTATTTTGTTTTGCTGGTTTCCTTTGCCTATGGCTTACTTCTTAGCACATATTTCAGATAGTTGGTTTAAAGTCTTTGTCTAGTAAGTCCAGTGTCTAGGTGTCCTCAGGGATAGTTTAATTCATTTTTTCTTTCCTCTTTAAATGGGCCATAATTTCCCATTCCTTTGTATTCTTCGTGTTTTTGTTGTTGAAAACTAGATGTGCAAATATTATATGTAGCATTCCTGCAGTCAGATTCCCTTACTGAGTTTACTGTTCTTGACTAATGAAGGTTGCAGTTGTCTCTGTTTAGTTTTCCCAACTGTTTCTGCAAAAACAATATTCCTTGTCATATTTCATCACTAAAACCTCTCTGTTCTTTTAGTTTGTGTTCAGCTAGTATTTTGACAGAGATTTCCTTGAATACCAAGAACTAAAAACAAATAAACAAACAAACAAACAAAACAAACTCTTCAGTGTTTACAGATTGGCTCTGTGCTGAGGCCCTCAAACATTCAGCCAGGCTTGCACTGAGCATACAGATCATCCTGTGGTGAAAGCTCAGAGCCTTCTTAGGTGTTTTCAGAGTGTCCTCTCTTGGGCATGTACCTGGCTTTCTGAACTCCACAGTACACATAAATGCTTGTGAATGCCCAGATTTTTTGAGGAAATTTTCTTAATGGCTTTTCCTCCTTGGTATTAGGCAGTCTCAACCATAATCTTTTGCTCCAGACTAGGTTTTTGTTAACCTTATAGTGTTGATGCATAGTGCCTGCTGCTCTTCTGCCCTGACTGGGTTCTGAGTGAGGTAAAACAAAGGTGAATGCCTTGTGTCAGCCCGTCACGTAGCCTCCAGACAGCTTAGAACACAAACACAACAACTTGTGAGTAAATTCTGCTGTGCTCCATCAGGAACCAAGGACTAGGGTCCCAAACTAGGAACATGGGCTGCTATCAAAGCCTGCTGCCAAGTCAGGGAGGTGGTGGCGCAAGGGCCAGTAAAAAGACCACAGGCTTTTTCTACTGTTTTTATATTGCCTTTTTCTTGGTTCAGTATTTGCTTCATTGTTGTGAACCTTTGAGTGTTTTCCAGACTTTTGGTAAAGTTGTTTCTAATGGTTTCTGCTTGTGTTTCAGTGTTTCTGTGGAGGGATGGATTTTTGGAGCTGCCATTTTGTCGAATTTACTCCCAAGACTGATTTCATTTCTTCTTTAAATGTTTCATAGAATTCACTGGTACAGCTATCTTTGCCTGGAGTCTCCTTTCTAGGAATTCTTTTGATAATAAATTCATTTTCTTTTATATATATTCAGATTTTGTTTCATTTTGTGTCAGTTTTAGAGAATTGTGTTTTCCAAGAAATTAGCCCATTTTACCTATTTTGTCAAGTATACCAGTGTAAAGTTGTTCATAATAATATTTTATTATATATTTCTTTTCCATAGGATCCCTTTGCATTAATATTTGTTTGCTCTGAAGATTACAATATAGCCCTGGCCAGCATGGCTAATGGTAGGGCATCATCACTGATTCAGTTCCCAATCAGGGCACATGCCTGGTTGGTGGGCCCCGTCCCCAGCTGGGCACGGGCAAGAGGCAACCGATCGATGTTTCTCCCTCACATTGCTCTTTCTCTCCCTCTCTCCGTATTCGCCCACATAGTTACAATTTCCAGTGATCTTCATTCTCTTCGGTAGATTAAATATTTCAACTGATTTTATTTTACTTCAGCCTAAAGAATTTCCTTTCATTTGATGTAATGCAGTTTTTCCAGTAATGAATATGCTGGTTTTGTTTGTATGGAAACATCTTTATTTTCCCATTAATCTTGACGGATATTTCCTCTGGCTTTAGGATTCTGGTTGACTAATACTTTTCCCTTCAGCACTTGAAAGACCTCATTGGATTATCTGCGGGCCTCCATTGTTTGTCTTGATGAGTCATCCTAATTGCATTATTGTACTTCTGTAGGTAGTTGGTCATTTTTTTCCTTTCACTGCTTTAGGTATTTCCTCTTTGTTCTGGGATTTTTAGCAGTTTTTGATAATATCCCTAGATGTAGTAGTCTTTCTGTTTATCCTGCTTGGAGTTTTCTTAGCTCCTTGTATCTTTAAGTTTGTAGGTTATCCCCAGATTTAGAAATTTTACGTCATTATTTCTTTGTTTTTTTAAGATTTTATTTATTTTTAGAGAGGGAAAAGGGAGGAAGAAAGAGAGGGAGAGAAACATCAATGTGTGGTTGCCTTTCTTGCGTCCCCCACAGGATACCTGGCCTGCAACCCAGGCGTGTACCCTGACTGGGAATAGAACCTGCCACCCTTTGCTTTGCAGTTTAGTGCTCAATCACTGAGCCACACCAGCCAGGGCATATTTCTTCTTTTTAAATTATATTTTATTCATTTTGCTGTTACAGTTGTCCCAATTTTTCTACTTCTGCCCCCTCCACGCAGCACCTCCCACTCCTTCAGGCAGCCCTCACACCATTGTTCATGGCCGTGGGTCATGTTCAGGTTCTTTGGCTGCTCCATTTCCTGTACTGTACTTTACATCCCAGTGGCTATTCTGTAACTACCTATTTGTACTTCTTAATCCCCTCATCTCTTTACCCGTTCTGCCACAACCTCCTACTATCTGGCAACCATCAAAATGCTCTCCATATCCATGATTTTGTCTCTGCTCTTCTTGTTTCCAGTTTGTTTTTTAGATTCAATTGTTGATAGATACGTATTTATTGCCATTTTATTGTTCATAATTTTGATCTTCTTTTTCTTAAATAAGTCCCTTTAACATTCCTAACATTCCATAGTAACAATTTGGTGATGATGAACTCCTTTAGTTTTTTCTTGTCTGAGAAGCTCTTTATCTGCCCTTCAATTCTAAGTGATATCTTTGCTGGGTAGAGCAATCTTAGCTATAGGCCCCTGCTTTTCATGACTTTGAATACTTCTTGCCACTCCCTTCTAGCCTGCAAAGTTTCTTTTGAGAAATCAGCAGACAGTGTTATGTGAGTTCCCCCGTAGGTAATTAACTGCTTTTCTCTTATTGCTTTTAAGATTTTCTTTATCTTTAACCTTTAGCATGTTATTTATGATGTGTCTTGGAGTGGGCCTCTTTGCATCCATCTTGTTTGGGACTCTCTGTGCTTCCTGGACTTGCATGTCTATTTTCTTCACCAAATTAGGGAAGTTTTATTATTTTTTCAGATAGAGTTCCAGTGTCTTATTCTGTCTCTTTTCCTTTTGTCACCCCTGTAAGGCGAATGTCGGAACTCTTGAAGTTGTCCCATAGGCTGATTACACTATCCTCGTGCTTTTGCATCCGTTTTTCTAGTTGTGCTAATTGGTTGTTTTTTTTCTTCCTTATATTTCAAATCATTGATTTCATTCTCAGCTTCATCCACTGTACTGTTGTTTTCCTGTAAATTGTTCTTTATTTCAATTAGTGTCTCCTTTGTTTCTGACTGGATCTTTTTTATGCTGTTGAGGTCCTCTCTAAGTTCCTTGAGCATCCTTATAACCAGTATTTTGAATTCTGCATCAGATAGATGGTTTATGTCCATTTTGTGTAGCTCTTTTCCTGGAGTTTTGATCTGTTCTGTCATTTGTGCCATGTTTCTTTGTTTTCTCATTTTGGCAGCCTCCCTGTTTTTGTTTCTATATAATAGGTAGAGCTGCTTTGACTCCCTGTCTTGGTAATGTGGTCTAATGTAGTAGGTGTCCTGTAGGGTATAGTGACACAGCCTCCCCTATCACCCAAGTTAGGTACTCATGGTGCATCCTTTGTGTGTGTTGAGTACACCATCCTCTTATAGTTGAGCCTTGGTTGCTGTTGGCAGGTCAATGGGAGGGATTTACCTAGGCCAGTCAGCCGCAAGGACTGACTGTGACCCTTGACTACTAACCTCCACCCTCTGTGGAGAATCATCTGTGCAGGGAGCAGGATGGTGTTGCACTGACATGGTCTGAAGCTGTCCACTTGGGTGCACAGGCTCTGGGGGTTCCCAGATGGTGCAGGCCAAGTTCAAGCCCCACCTGTGTTTTGCTCAGGGCTACCCTTCCTGAGCTATAAAGCTATCTGAGATGACTGCTACTTGTGCTGGGTTTGGAGATTCCCAGCTGAAGCTAAGCTGTGAATCTAAGTTGGTTGTTGCTTGTTTGAGAGGATTTAGGAAGTTGTGAAGCAATGAACCAAGACCAGGCATTCATATGGAAAAGCAGATTAGGTGGGCCCATAAGTTGGGTGGGACTGATTCTCTGGGGATCTCCAGGGTGGGGCAAACAATGTTAGCCAGGTTGATGGAGTCTCAGATAATGGCACCTGTGTGCCAGCTCTGTGGCTCTGTGGGTGGGGGTGGGGGTGGGGGTGGGGTGAGGGGGCTGGTTTGCTCAGAAAAGGCACAGTGGCCTCTGCCTGCCTTTCTTTCCGGCAGAAAGCTGTTCCCTAGCTCTTGCCTTGATGCCAGACACTTCAGGTTCTCCTTGTATTCTCCTTGTATGCTACTGGTGCCTTTCAAGCTCGTACCCTGGTGCTGGAGCTCAGAGGGAGTGAGTCAAGTAAGTCTGTGTATGGGTTAAGAGAAACTTGTTGGTTTGGTACTCCAGAAATTTCTTCTACTGACTCAGTCTCAGCTGGTTTCTGCAGCCACAAATTGTGGGGACTTAATCCTCCTGGCACAGGAACCCTGGGCTGGGGGTCATGGTGTGGGGCTGAGGCTCCTCGCTCCCAAGATATCCCTCCGAATTTTTATCCACCACACATGGATGTGGGACCAGCCTGTGCCACGTCTCTGCTCTTCCTACCGGTCTGGATGGATGTGGTTTCTTTAATTCCATAGTTATGAGACTTCCATTCACCTCATCATCTGATGATTTCGAGTGACTGTTGTTCTGTATTTTAGTCGTAATTTTGAATTGATTGTGCAAGTAGGCTTGCCATATTTACCTATGCCACCATCTTGACCAAAAGTCTTCATTATTTCGTAATAATATTTGCTTTACTTTCTTTCTCTGTTTCTTTTGGAACTCCAATAGCACATGTTAGGCAGCTTAAATACGCATTTGTTCATCTTCTTCCAGTCTTTTTTTTCTCTTCATTTTGCATAATTTCAACCTTCAAGTTTATTGTTCCTTTCTTCTGCTGCCTCCAGTGTTAAACTCACCCAGTGAATTTTCCATTTTCAATATCGTATTTCTCAGTTCTAAAATTTCTATTTATTTGAGTTTTTGGTAAACTTTCTATTTCTGTTGAGATTTCCTGTTGATTCATCCTTAAGTCTTTGAAAATATAATTTTGCTAAAACGCTTTCCTGCTAATTCCAGCAGCTTGATTATCTTGGGGGTTTGTCTGTTGACTGTGTTCATCATATTAAATAGCACGGCATGGTCTATATTCTTTTGTGTTTGAATACTTTTAGTCAACACTATTTTACATATTCATGCAGATGTTAGCATATACTTTTGATGTGTTTATTTCCAAAACCTATATAATCTATTCTGTGTGTGTGTGTGTGTGTGTGTGTGTATCACAATTCACTTACTGTTTATAGTCATTTGGTTTGTACTTTTGGATATCACAAATAATACTTTTATGAACATTCTCATACATGTCTCTTGGTGCACATATGTTCACATTTCTGGGAATATGTACCTAGAAGTTGCTTATGTTCAGCTCTAGTAAGTAATACCAAACTGTTTTTTCTAAAGTAGTTCTAATTTCATTCATTACAGTAGTGTATATGAGTTCCCATTGATCTATATCTTCACTAATCTTTGAAATTATTTAGTCTTTTCCATTTTAGCTCGTGATGGGCATGTACTGGTATTTCTCTGTGGTTTTAATTCACATTTTTTTCTGATGTATAATATTTAATGACCATTTTAACTGTTTTGTCAGTGTCTTCAAATTCGACAGTTTTCTTTGAGATTATCTTTTCATTGATTTTCCTGGGTTTAAAACCTTTCAGTTCTTTCTGGATTCAGATTCTATCTGTTGTGTATACTCTCTCCTACTCTATGGTTTGCGTTTTTCCTCATTTAATGGTGTCTTTTGATGAGTAAAAGTAATTTTAATACATTCCAATTACCATTTTTTTCCATAATTTTTTGACCATTTATTAAATTAAAAAAAGGCCATAGTTTCCCACCATTCTGTAGTGCCACCTTTGTCATAATTCGAGTTTCCATATATGCATGGAAACTGTTTCTAAAATGTTTGTGCTGTACCTTTGGTCTTTTCATCTAGTCAGCCATGTACTAGTTTCCTTCGTAATGAGTTTTCATGTCTTTACAAATCTTGCTATTTTCATTCTCCTTTGCTAAGAGCATCTTGGCTTTTCTTTGTACTTCATCCTTCTGAATTCATACGAGGGCAAGTCACTGACCTAGAATCTAGGTTTAAATTAACATAAAGTATATACCAGCTTGTAGTATTTTAAATGACAGCTCAGGAAGGTGCAGCTGCATCCTTGAGGGGTCACTGGTCCTATGAACGAAGTAGATTTTGAGATACCATAGACTGGATGTGATGAGATAAATCTGGTGTGAGAAGCTAATGTAGGCGAAGAAATTGACACTTAATTCCCCCCTTCTGGGCTTTTGCATCATCCTGAGGGAAGAAATGGAGAGACCTCTGAACCCAAGAATGTGTCTTGGTCGCCACTGTATTTCTGTGCCTGGTGTATAGTGGGCATTTAATAAATTTTTGTTAAACGAGTACATATATGTATGTAATATAGGCTTCCTGGAAGACAAATATAGCCATGAGTTTCACTCTTTGCCTTAGATGCCAGAAAACTTAAAATTTTAATAACCTGTGAGGTTTTACCATTTCATGGTTTTGCCTACTTCTGTTTTGTCTTATATGCATTACCTCAAATCTTTTTGGAATTAAGTGTGTAGATTTTTTAATGTTAAATTTAGTGACTACCTATCAGTGATTCTAGACCTTTGTTGACTTTCTACATCCCTAAATGGAAATAACTTGGAAGTTCCATAGCACATTAAGTCCACATATGTAATAACTCAGTCATCCACATTCTCACATTCTGAAATACTCAAATTTTATGGAGAAACTCCCAAGTTGTCATCCCCGGTTTCTCCATTTTGATTTTTGTTTAACTTCTTGAAAAGACGTGTGTAGCCCTGACCATTGTGGCTTTGTTTGTTGGGCGTTGCCCTCCAAAGCAAAAGGTTGCCAGTTTGATTCCGGGTCAGGGCACATACCTAGGTTGTGGGTTCAGTCCCAGGTCGGTGCTCACACGAGAGACAACCCACTGATGTTTCTCTCTTTCGTTGATGTTTTCTTCTCTTTCTCCCTCCCTTCCCTTCTCTCTAAAAATAAATACATAAAATCTTTTTTTAAAAAAAGACAGATGTAGTTGAGATGGGACTTACATAAAGCACGTTTATTAGTTTTCTGCCCTAAATATTAAAATTCTCTGTTTTTTTAATGCAGATGTGGAATTAGAAGAAGCTATTAGAAGAAGCCTTGAGGAAATGTAATTAAATATATTACCACACAGCATCAAGTAGCCTTGAAGATATTCAGGATAATGAATTCTTGAATTTGTTTTCTAAAGGAGGCCAGCAGCCTACTAGTACAGATGTATTTGAAAACCTGCTTTTATGCTTTTTCATGTTCAGAATTTTATATTAACAGTTCCCCAGTTAGCTTGGAATTCATATATTTAGGTTAAAAGAATTCAAAAAATAGAAAAGCTCTTGACTATTGTTTATATGTTTCCCAAATACCATTATTTCTTTATTTGTACTGTACAAATGATTCTAGTTTATTTTTTTTAGGAGTGAAAATGAATATAAATAAAGCTGTCATAGATTAGTTTTTCTGTAAATTCTATTTCTCATGTGGGACTAATACATGTATATAATAACCTTTGAGATCTTCACTTATGATTATTAGAAGAGAGAAATGGAAACAGATAAAAATTTTACTAGCAGTGTTCTTTGTGAGTTTCACTCAGATGTGTATATCTGCTTTAATTGGAGCTGCACAGTGCTAGAATAAAAACACCCTAATTTCTTTGAAATAATTAAAAAGAAACCTTTTCAATTCCTTTTACCTGTTTAGACTTTTATGTGACTTGTATTACCTACTGTTTAAAGGGAATGGTGTCAAAATATTTGCATAGCATTAAACTTATTTTTAATAATATTAGTCCTTTTTATATATTTGTGTAAACATAATCTTAAAAAAATAATATCCAAGGTCTACTCAGGAATAATCTTCCTTAACCCTTTAAAATTTTTATTTCGTATGAAAGTATCCGCATTTTAGATAATCATTAAATTTTTTTCAGTTTCTTACATTTGGTATTACATGGTTCATTTCTAAATGTGGAGGCCCCCCCATTGTGAATAAAAATATTGCATAATTAGACTAAGAAGGACTAAGCATGCTATCTTTGTTTATATGCTTCATGTTATTTGACCAGAAATGTCATCCCCCAAATTTCTTAGTAATTGTTTACCAAGCTGCAATTTTTCTATATTTTTTTAAAGAAAAGAATCACAGCCTGAATTTTGTGTTTTTTTTCTGTGCAATTACATATTTTAGTGTGAAATAGCACTGCTGAATGTTTTTTATTAGTATCGTTTTTTCAGTCCACATTGGAAATCAGTTTGTGTTTTTATTTCTTAAGATGCCAGGTTTATTCTACCTGCTTGCATTTTTTTTTTTAACTAGACATTGTAGCTTGAGAATTTACCAATCGTGTTTCCAAAATGACCACATTGTGTTTTTCATTTATATGTTAAGGTGGTCAAGGCCTTAGATGGTAGTCACTGAGCCACACCTTATAGACATCTGCAGGAGCTTGCGCAATAGTGAGGAGCATAAAGGACATTCCAGAAAGAAGCGTGGTTAAACAGATATGGAGAAGAGGAAACTGCATCTCTGTTCCAGAGGTGCTGCACATGTGTGATGAAGAAGCTTTTGGCCCTGGCCAGGTGGCTCGGTTGGAGCATTGTCCTGTACACCAAAAGATTGCGGGTTCGATTCCTGGTTGGGGCACATACCTGGGTTGTGGGTTCGATCCACAGTCAGGATGCGTATGGGAGGCAACCAGTCAACGTCTCTCTCACATCAATATTTCTCTCTCTCCCTCTAAAATCAATGAACATATCCTCAAGTGAAGATTTTTTAAAAAGTAGTTTCTGGAGTATATATGGTAGAGAGTAACTGAAGCTTTTCATCATGAACCTTAAAAAGTAACTGAGTTGTTTAATGTTTGTATTTCTACTTGTTAAACAATTAAAATCATTTAAAAATTATTTTATAATTTGAATTTTATTTAGGTATAAGGGGGAGATGTAATTAATGGATAGCATTACAGAAAGTAATAATACTGATTGTATTTCTACTTGTTAAGTGATTAAAATCATTTTAAAATTATTTTATAATTTGAAATTTATTTAGATATGAGGGGGAGATGTAATCATGGATAATGTTACAGAAAGTTATATGGATTACTCAATTACCAAAGTAAATGTTTCTAACATTTTAAAAGATGCTTATCTTTTTGTTTTATCATTCATTTATTCATGCACTTACAAAATATTTTTTGAATATTTTCCGTGTGCCCTCGACTATCCTAAGCACTTGAGATGTACACCAGTGAGCAAAGCAAAGCCCTCTCTGTGGAGCACACATTGTAGGAGAGGAGACCAGATAGAGTGTTAGATAAGAAGCAAATATATCCAATGGTGATTTAAGTGTAATGAAGAAATATGGGGAAGGGAAATAGAGGGTGGGGTTTGGGTGGTAGGGGTCTTGTTTTTTTTAATGGGGTGGTCTGAAAGAATCCTGATAAGATCAACTTGAGCAAAAACCTGAAGAAGTTGCTGGAGTGAGCCATGCAAATAGTATGAGGAAAAGAGTGCCATATGGAGAGTGAAAAGGTCTAGAAGTCAGCTTGATATATCCATGGAAAAGCAAGAAGACTATCATGAGGTAGGAGGATAATAGAGAAAGTCCCTGAGGCCTTTCTGAGAACCTTGGCTTTTACTCAAACGAGGAGCCATTGAAGGTTTCTGAGAATAAGTTGTGTGATCTGCCTTTATTGTAGAAGGATTACTGAAGGTACTGCAGTGAGAACATACACAAGAGGCAAGAGTAGAAGCAGAAGACCAGACAGGAGGGTACTCCAGTATCATCAAGGTGAGAATTGGTGGTGGCAGTGAAACTGGGGAGACAGATTTGGATATATTCTGGAAGTAGAGCATCTAGGATGATTCTAAAATTACTTGATAGACTTTTAAACCATTCACAGAATATCATCGAATTGCAAGTTTGTCTCATGACATGACAAAATATATTTAATGAGGTCAAGTAATCCCCTGCGCCAAAAGTTCATTAGTGTTTAGATTGAGGTCTGAGGGAATTGGGTACCAGTGTTAAGGGCCTCATCTCTGTTCAAATATTTAAATGGCTTTGATCTCAGATTAAAGGTTGTGATTCAGCTTAAAGCTGTTATTACCTATCATTTTATGTGTCCTGTACATTTTCATCCTTGCAATATCAAGCATATAGCTGTAATGAGATGGGCACAAATGACAAGTTTTACGTAGAGAAGTCTTTGAACTCCCAGCCCTACTCCACTTTTACTGACCTTTATAGTAACTGACCTAGTGACTTCTGCATCTTTTAATTCTTAACAGATTTACATAAATTGGGTGTGAAATGGCCTTAAGTAAACCAATTATTTCTCTCAAATTCCAACAAGAATTTTTTAATAGGAAAAAAGTCATTAAAAAAATCTTTTCATTCAAATGTGTTGAAGTCAGTTCACCTTGCTTCCTATATCTAACTGGGAAGAGAAAGTTGGGTAGATTTTTATTTTCCCTCAATACCTACCTGTGGTGTCATCCAGGCTATCATTCTCATTTTAGGGAAGTGGAAACCGGGGCAAGTACAGCACAGACTGCCTAGCAGCTGTACTTTTAAATGCCTTCTGTTCCCCATAGGGGCCTTTTCTCCATGTATCCATGGCCATTGATGTTTTTGTTTTTGCTGTGAATTATGGGGGCTGGGAGAAACTAAGCGGAGCCATCACTGATACAGCCACAGTCTACTGCTCTGTCCCTTGGCTTGTGGGGAGTTGGTGACTTTGGAGCTGCACAGTGTCGCGGCCTTGGGGGGCGGGGGCGTTCTGTGTGTCTCCCCATCGGTTCGATTGTTCAGGGTCCGAGGAGCAGAAGGATCCGCGGATCACGTTAGGGATGCACCCCCCACCCCCGGGCCCGCTCTGCGTCTGCCCGTTTAGGAGGTGTCCGATACTGCTTTGGCCGCTCCCCGCGCCAGGCCGAGAACCCCTGAGCCTGCGGGCGGTGCGCCTGCCCTTGTTTGGCCACGCGGCAGCGGCAAAGCTGGCGCCTCCGGGCCGTCCCCCCACCCCGCCCCCTCACCCACCCCCCGCAGGCGTCAGAGGGAGGCGGGAGTCCGCGCGGTGACGACGCTGCCCGTGGTGGCAGGATCTCTCCACTCGCAGCCACTGCCTGAGAGGCCGTGACCTCCTGGCCGTCCCACCTCAGAGGCTCCGATGGCTCAAGCAAAGATCAACGCGAAGGCCAACGAGGGCCGCTTCTGCCGCTCGTCCTCCATGGCCGACCGCTCCAGCCGCCTGCTGGAGAGTCTGGACCAGCTGGAGCTCAGGTGAGCGCGGCGGCAGCGGGGGGCACTGCGCGCGGGAGACTTGTTTTCCCTGGACGTGGTGCAGTTGTGTTTGGGGGTGGATTTTCCTCTCCTGCTCGGAGAGGAAACGCATTCGATTTGAGCAGAACCCATGAGCGCCGTATTGGCAGCCACGTGCTCCTTAACAGACCTGAGCGTTTGGGAGCTCAGGGAAATCAGAAGATAAAAGGGACGTCCTTTGAGATTAGGGACGCTGACACGCCGAGTCTACAGAACTTCTGGAACCTTCTGGGTGCCGGTGTATGGTTTTTCCAAATGTTTTCAACTTATTCATTACCTATTTCGCATTTTGAACAGAGCCAGCAGATGAGCGGTCCTTGATGGGAACGATCAGTTTCTTTGCTCCAAAACACTTCAGAGCAAAAAATTTAAAAATCCAGGAATCCATCCGATAGCAAGGGTTAGAGAGGAGTAGGACAAATGAGGGGCTGCTGAGTGAACGGTAGCTTGGTATTTTGTGGAATAAAGACGCTGCAGCTTCCGTTTTCCCCTGATCCTGTATGCAGCCTTCTCTGTTAGTCTCGGTATTTATTGTGTGCCTCCTTCCATAGCAGACGCTGTGCTGACATCTTCAGAATACTAGTTACTGGCCCAAAAGAATCAGATAGTCACAGTTTTTCCCTCATCACTGATTACAATTTTATTCAGTAATGAGGTGGCAGGCTTGTAGAGAATTCCTAAATAAGTCATATTAAATTTTGGAAATCCTTTAACAGTGTATGGAAACTTTTGTGTATTGTGATTCCTGTAAACGTTTATGCCACTAAAGTGTAAGTTGTGTGCAGGTGTAGTTAAATGAAAATCTGAGTAAGGTACCCACAGTCCCCTGGAACTGCACAGAATATTTTTTCCATAGTTTTCACCAGGCTCTGGGTGAGCAGAGGAGTACATGAGCCAAAAATTTTAAGCACTGCATTACCTCCCTGGGTTGATACACCCAAACAAGAAGAGGTGTCTCTTTTCCAAGGCAGTGCATTAATAGCCACAGTATATCTTAGCAAATGAGGCATTTGTTATCACTACCCCAAGAAAGGAGTCAGAATATGAGAAATTCTCCACCCACTATGATCTCATGGATGGAAACAGAGAAACCTGAGCCAAAACCACTTTCTGGGCTTCTGCTGAGAATGAGAAAAATAGAACAAGAGAAAGTAATGCTTCTCCATTACTTTTAACATTAAACATTTTTACATCAACCCCCAGAGAAAGTGGAGCGAAACTAGACATCAGTGGCCTCACATACTTAATGTCCCTCTGAAGAATATTTCTTTTTATGTAATAGTATAAGAAGTAACTCACATACCTCCTGGGGTCTTTAGAGCTTTGAGGGCGTGTTCTCAACCATTTCAGAGGCCTCTCTCCCCTAATTAGAGAGAAGGAATTTTTCCTTAAGGAGTGAGGGCATTCCCTCTCCTTCTTCAAGCTAAGTCATTGTCCTCAAACGGGTTTGTGGTAGGTACAAAAGTCAAGTACTCATCTGTAAAAGGAAGCCTCTAGTTTTGAGAATTATTCTAATATTGATTAATATAAAATGAATTCTGATTGCTGTATATCACTTTCTTAATTAACCCTTGAGTTGAGGAGAACTGATTTAAGTTGAATTGTTCATCGTAAGGACTTAGGATTCTCATAATTTTAGACTGTTGTAAGTTTTGTTTCTTTCTTTAAAAAAAGTAATATTGACTGAACAGTAAGGAAGTGTTTCAGGAAGTAAGTGAAAATAGAGAAAAATGTGAATGCACATCCATTAAAATTTATTTGAAACCACATGGGCAAAGTCACAGAGCATTACACTGTTAAAAACTAGAATTATGCTAAGAAGGTGAATTTTTAAAAGAAAACCTGTATGTACTTTTGCTCTGCTAGGTCAGTTCTATGTTAAGGATGACTAATAAAGCAGTGTATTAGGTAGAGTTTATACACAAAAACCTGCTTTTACATTTCTCAACACTAATTCTGTAGATTGTGGCAGAAACTTTTCCTTATGAGGCTGAAAACAGAATTATGCAAAACATTTTAGGACCTGGCAGTTGACCTGGCTGGTGTGTGCAGTGTTTAAGCTGCTTTAAGATATTTGGCAGCGTTCTACAAATCACTAAAGAAACCCCATTTGTTTCTAGTGTTTACCATGACACTGGCCTTTCTTTTTTGACTCCTTCTAAAAAGGTGATCCTTTATCTCTTGGTTTTCGTTACCAATTTGAAATGGTGTCTGACTTTTGCATTCATAGTGGCTCAAAACGCCTTGCTTAAGTTGTCATAATTATAAATAATACATGCTAACATTTATTCATTTAATGAGCACTAACTATATGCCAGGTCCCATGCCTTTGTGGAAGTTATTACCTCCATTCTTCTGATAGAAAATTGAAACTTAAAAAGTCCTTGGACAATGGCTTGTCCAAGGTCACATGGCTAGAACCCAGGAAGACTGGCTATAGAGCTTAATACTTTATTACTAGTTTTCTTAAATATGTTGTATTTTAAAATGCAGAAGTATAAGGATGAGTATATGATTTTACTGAAAGAGGTGAAAATTCCATTTAAATTGGTGTTTAATTCAGTAACTATTGAACACCCACTCTCTGCCAGGTATTGAGTGGCTCCAAGAAGAGTCTGGATGGTAATGAAGATGGGACCTAGGTCACGGAGAAGGGCACAGGGGAAAGTGACAGGATCGGGAGGTTGGCTGTTCACAAATTTTCCCAAACTGATCATACCGTGGGTCTTTCTCCCTCTTATCAGCCGCTTGCAGGGGCTTACGGGGCAGCCGGGGAACGGAAGGTGGGGGGGCCGAAGGCGGGCGCTATGGATCGCTTGTGCGACTGAAAGTTTCCTTTTGCGTAAAGTTCCTTGGGGTGTGCCAGTGTCCCAGGAGTCATAACAGAAGATGGCGTCATGGTTGATACTGTATAACAGCCTATAATTTAAGAGAGTACTTTTCATAAACATTGTCATTTGAACCTTGCACAGCTCTTTTAGGAGGAGGGCAGATGTTATCTGTCTTTGAAATGAGGGAACTGACGTCCAGAGGGACTGAGTGGCTTGCCTAAGGCCATACTACCCATGAGTAGCTCCTCACAGTAAACACCGGTCCCATTTTTATACCAAGGTGTCTCAGTAGTGAATATAATTTAATATTTTGGTTATGACCAGCAAAACCCTTCAATATCTTACATTACCTAAAATATGAGTGATCATTGTAGTATTCTTTTGATACCAGAGTATTGAATAAGAGACAGGACTATGATTTTAAGAACCTGTTTTAAAAATTATTTCTTTCAAATAAATCTATGGTAGGAGCACTTTCTATTTTCACTCTTGTTTTTGAAAACACAAATTCCTGTTATTTGTAAGCCCGAGTTCATAATGGCAAGTGTGTGATAAATACCATGAAGCTGATGTTTGCCAGCATCAGTTCTGGGCCCACGTCACATAGTAACTCATGTATATATTTTCTAAGTTGATGTTGTCAGTCACTATGTTCAATTCTTTACCTGCTTTACTTTGTTCAGTCACAACCATCATCTCATTAACTTCATTTCATAGATGAAGAAAATGGAGGCGCGGAGAGTTTCAGTCCTGGATTAGCTGACGCAGTAGTAGCCACAGTGTGTGAAGCTGCTGTTGTGTCTCTCCTAAGTCTCCCGACAATTTGTCCTTTGATACCCAGGCTGCATATGGTTGTGAGGTGCCTGAGACTGGAGCACTAGCTGAAGATGAGTGCAATTCAGCTATATCCTTCTGTGAATATTCTGACTACAATTCCTTTTGGCTAAAACCTGCTTAGGTGTGATTTCATGCAGAGAGCTTTCCAGAAGCACAGCCCAGGCCAGGCTTGATGTGAGGGGAAGTTCCTTCCCAATTTGGACTTACAGAGGCTCCCAGGATCTGTTAGTAGAAACAGAACTGCCCCTCTCCGCCAAGAGAAGTGCTGTCAAATGATGTTAAAAAAACATGAAGGATAAAGTGAGGTGGTCCAACATTTGTTTAACCAGTGTTTCAGGAGAAAATAATGGAATGGAGGACAGGAAATATTTGAAGATATAACAGCTAACAATTGTCTCGAACTAATGGAAAGGTAGACCAAAAGATTATAGGAGTTGGATTTTAGAATACCAATAGCCCTGACTGGGTGGCTTCAGTTAGTTGGAATGTCATCCTGTACACCAAAAGGTTATGGGTTCAATCCCCAGTCATCGTGCATACCTAAGTTGCAGGTTCAATCCATGGTCGGGGCACATTTGGGAGGCAGTCAGTCGATGTTTCTCTCTCTCTGCCTCTCCCCCTACCTCTCTAAAATCAATTAAAAAACACATCTTTAGGTGATGATTAAAAAGAAAAAGAATACCAATAACTGATAAACAGTACAAATATTCCTTAAGCTAAGTAGGGATCTAGGTACAGCTTTTTAAAAGAAAATATTAAAAATACAACGTAGTCCATATGGTAGACAGATGTACTGTAGTGCCAAGGGAGGCACTGATTGCCTCAAGGGAGAGGAAGGGGGAAGTTGTTAAGGAAATCGTTCCTGCCAAAAGGATTGGGTTTTGACAAAGGATCATCAGTAGACAAGGGTCAAGGATAAAGAATGCTGCAAATGTCCTGGCTGGTGTGACTCAGTGGATTGAACATCAGTCTGTGAACCAAAAAAATCACTGGTTCAATTCCAGACAGGGTATGTGCCTGGGTTGTGGGCCAGGTCGCTAGTTGGTGGTGTGCAGGAGGCAACCAGTCAATGTTTCTCTCGCACATGGATGTTTCTCTCCCTCTCTTTCTTCCTCCCTTCCCCTCTCTAAAAATAAATGAATAAAATCTTAAAAAAAAAAAAGTGTTGTAGATGAGGGAATAGCACATGAAAGGTCAAGGATGCCAGAAACAAAACAAAAAACCCTTGATTCTGAAGAATGATATTTTACCTCTGCTATCACATGAAAACATACGTAAGAAGTTTTGTAAAAGATGAAATCTGTTTTTCACAGGGAAGGTGCCCTGTCAATTTCCAGCCTTGTGGGAGGAAAAAACCCCATAAAATTTCCATCTAATTTCCTATAGATTTGGTCTCATTTTATGAGAAAATATACTTCTTCATATGACAGATTATATTTTTTCTAGAGTATCTGCTTTTAAACCATTTTTGTTAAAACCATGATGTCACTATTGTAACTTGTAAATGAAGCCTCTCTTTTTAGAAAACTTTCAATTCTTTATCATCTTACAATTCAGTACAAACTCAAGTGTTAAAAAATTAACCTCTTCTTTCAGCATCTTCTCATGAGTCACATGGTCCATCTGTGTCCAATAAATACTAGGGTCATGGTTTGTGTTTTTAGCATAAATATTTCATGTTAGTGCCAACTCAGTCTCTTTCATGTGTACTGGGCTCTAGGGTATGTCTGAGAGTTTGTGAATGTGGAACGTGTAGGTATAAGATGAATGGTGCTAGAAATAGCCTGATACTGCATTATTCCTATTTTATAGATTATTTTATTGTGTTTTTTAGATAGATTTGTTACATAGTAAGATTCTTATCAGCTCTTTGCTTTGACTGGCTCTTACAAACACGAAGTCCAACATATATTTAGTGTCTTGATGAATAAAGAGACCCTGTGACTTTTCTGTGTAGGCATGCTATTTTGGGGTATAACAGGTGGGTGACTGTTGGGGAAAAGGCCTATGTGTGGTTAGGGTGAGGAGGGGGGACCAGGGGGACCTTTATATGGAGTGGACAGGTGCTCAAACACTGGTGAGATTGTTCCTTCTGTGCCCCCTTACGGCGGCAGTCAGGATTGGATCTTCTGTGATCTTATGTTTCTTAGGCCAGCTCAGTACTGGGGATGGGTCTGCCACTGTTTATTTTGGAAAAGTTAGCAACTTACTCAGCTGTGGTGTAATATACAGCAAGAAAGGGAAACAGAGCCTATTATAGGCTGTAATACACAGAAGAAAGGGAATCACTTTAAAGGATTTTTTTTTCTTGCTCTCATGATTCCACAGCCTAGTTCTTTAGTGACTGGGTATGTTCATGCATATGTGGAGCCGTAAGTATGTGAGTGTGTGTAGTTGGGGGAGTTGGAGAAAGTAGTACTTCTATAGTTTTATCATGGCTCTATATCCAAAACTTACAGAGGCATTCCCTTTAAATTTTAGAAAAGGCAGAGATCCTCTTACCACCGCTGTTTAATACAGTACCAGAGAACTCTAGTCAGTACTGTATAAAGAAAAACAGGGGCTAATGGCATTGAAAAAGAAGAGATAAAAACTATCATTTTATGATCATCAGTCTAGAAGAACCAACAGAGTCAAAAGACAAACCATTAAAATTAAGTGTAAGTCATGGTTGGTAATTACAAGATAAACCTAGAAAAACAGCATTTCTCTAACCAGAAATAACCAGCTAGAAAATATTATTAAAATACATATTATTCACAGTAGCAACAATATCCACAAAGTGTCTAGAACACTCAGGAATCCACAAGACTACCATTAAGAATTCTTCAAACTCTGATAGAGTATATAGAAGAGGATCTGAATAAATGGAGACATATCATGCTCTTGCAGGAAATGACAATATTACAAAGATGTGAAATTTACCCCAGCTTCTGAAAACCCCAGTACACTCACTCTGGAGTTTATATGGAGGAAGAAAAGTCTAAATAGCTAAGTTTTCTTTAAAGAAGATCAGGGGGCTGTTCCTACCAACTATTAAGGCATGCTGTAAGACTAGTTCTGTTCCTTATACTGGGTGTTTGTGTAAGAACAGTCAAGTGGAATAGAGATGCCAGAGGTAGACCATCTACAAATCATTGGGGGGAAGAGATTTTTGGTGGATAATGTTGGAGAAAATGGCTCACTCTTGGGAGAAAAACAAAACATGTTACCTAACTACATGCAAGGGTGAATTCTAGATGGATGAAGATGTAAATACGATAAAGGTAAAATGATAGAGCTGTTAGAAAGAAGTGTAGATGAACATCTTAGGACGTAGGGATGGGAAAGAATCTGAAACAAAATTTCAAAAGCATAAACCATAAGGCAGAACAAAAGCAGGAAAAGATGGGTTTGACCACTTCAAAATAAGGATCACTGTTGAGTGAAGGATGTCCTCAAGTTCATATGTGCTAGGGCGGGAGAAGGTGATTGCATTGTCTGGAGCCAGCACGGGACTGCTACCTTGAGCAGGCAGATCAACAAGAGGGCAGCGGCATGTTTAAAAAAGAAAATGGACAGAGGCTGTGAACAGGTTAGCAAGGATACAAAGAGCTGTCTGAAATTATTAATGAAATAAATGCAAATTAAGTATTAACATTGCACTCTACTTACTAGACTGGCAACAGGTAGTTACAAAATTGGAAAATGCCAAGTATTGATAGGGTTGTGGGAACAGAGGGACGCCTAGACCTTGCTGCCAGGGGCATGGCCGGGATAGAAGGCAGTCCTAGTACTGAGACAAATGAGGGAATGCGCCCTAAGGGGGCGTGTATTCACTGAAGTGTTATTTGTAGTGATGAATAGCGGAGGGACAAGGGGAGTGTTACAGGTAAAATCAGGCGGATATACAAGTGGAATATTAGGCAACCATCAGAAACTTCTCATTCGATGTACAGAGAGGAGCTTTGATGGTTCTTAATAAAAGGACACTGAAAAAAGAAACAGCGAGATATAAATTGAAAATATATGAATATACAAATACATATTTTGCAAGAACAGATAATTACTAAACAGAATGATTGCCCTATAAGCAGGGAGGAAAATGGGAGTGACGTAAGTCGATTAGAAGAAATTAAAAAATGAAAGTAAAAAAATAAAACTGTATAAAGACTTCTTGAACTTGAGCTGAATGATAGAAAATGGGGAAAACTAATCTTCCATACAGTGACTGTTGTGTTTCCCCAATTTACACAGGGTGGAGGCTTTAAGAGAAGCAGCGACGGCTATTGAGCAAGAGAAAGAAATCCTCCTGGAAATGATCCACAGCATCCAGAACAGCCAGGACATGAGGCAGATCAGCGACGGTGAGAGCCGTGTCTGTGCCTGGGGGCGCGTCCTCACACCCTTGAAGGGGTTTATGATCAGCGTGGGTCTGGGTCGGGCGCCTGGCTTGTGTGAGCGCACGGGATTCCAGCGGTTCCTGTGAGCAGCAGGCCGCAGCTGCCGCTGTCAGTTCATCACAGGAGCCACTTACCCAGAGGTCCTTCTTGCACTGGACTCCCCAGCCCCGGCCATGCTGGGAGCGACAGAAAAACGCTCATAGGCTCCTCTGGCAGAAAAGCTGGCCCTAAACAACGGGCCAAGAATTTGACCTCAGGTTCCCCTCCTAACTTCAGTTCTATAGAAGTTCATGGAATGTGGAAGATGTAAAATCAGGGAAACAGTGAGAGGGGAAGAGGAGAAAATAAATTATAGACCCAATAAAACCCCATTAATGTAACAATGTGCTATCATTTTCATGCGAAAAGCATGACTGCCCATGGAGGAACTGGTCACTGGTGATTTTCTTTCACTGGCAATGGACTTCCTAAGTCAGCTCCTTCGGTGCCTCACAGGACAAGATAGGGCCCGGCAGCCGGTGCGGTAAGTGTGCGGTCTAACCCCGAGTGCACATGGGGTCAGGGTCTAGTCTGTCTCTTCCTCAATCTGGCCAAAGAGCAGTGAATTAGGAAGAAGTTGCAGAACAGGACAGACGGGATTGCTGACTTCTTCATATAAATCATGAAATGTCGGCAGAGCCCCTCTCCCATCGCTGCCTCTGTGCTGGCCAGCACTCAGACCACTGGCCATCTTTCGTTTGTCTCGAGAGGGTGAAGTCAGTGGCTAACTTTGAGGCCAGCTTTTCTCCACTTGCGTGGCTGTTTTCTCAGCCCAAATTGGGGCATTGTGTTCTGATGAACATGCAGAATATGCCACCCTAAAATATGCCTCTTTGGTATAAGGCGATTTTGAGCTGATTATTTTTGAGAAACTGCAGACACAGAAGAAGCTCTGAAAACAGAGAAGTTATACTTTTTTGTAAGAGATATTTACATTTATAAAGTAAACTTCCATTAGTAAGGATGTCTCCCTCTCTGCTCAGGAAGAGGACTGCAAATCACAAGAAACTTATCAGTGGAGCAGGTACCTACTGTAGTTAAGTCTTACCCTTGTTTACTGTGCCTTCCCTGGTAACCTCTCATAACTGGCTTCCTTCCCTCCCCAGCATCTTTCATCTTCAGCCACAGATGGTATTTAAGGCAGTGGCTTGAGCCAACTCAGAGAGTTACTCAGTTGCTCGTGTATATGTGAGGTAGACACGCTAGTATACTTGGTTTTTTTTCTTGTTAATTTGTCTTTTATTACAGGTATTCTCAGACAAGAACTCAGAAAGATAGAGCAGAAATTATTTTCCCACCCCCACATGTACATCCTTAGGGAGAGATCCAGGACGCCTGGACTCTGCAGCTCTAACCAGCATAAAGCCCTAGTTATGCTCACTGTTCACTCTGTAGTAAGACTCGATCTCCATCCCAGGTACAAATGCAAACCTGCCCAAACTTTTCCAAACATAGCAACTTGAGAAGTTGTCTGGTATTCCATCTGTACAGACTTTCAGAGAAAGGTATTCTACAACCTTCCTCTATAATCCAAATCTCTTCATCAATTAATCTTACATGCTGTAGTTTTTTTAACTTTCACCCTTAGCAAGTTCATAGCAGAGGTGAATACAGAAAATAGATTTAGCCACAAATGAATGTATTAGTGTTCCTGACATTGTTGGAGGAGGAAGAAATTTTTCTTTATAGGTTCTTTTGTCTGGTCTAATTAAATTAACATGAGACGGATTAGCAACAGAAACATAAATTTAATTACATATGTACATATGGGAACCCCACACACATGAGTGGTTTGGAGACAGAAAGGTAAAGGGATGTATATATCTTCAGACTGAGCTGCAGAATGAGGTAGGGTGCCTAGGGCTTCAGAGGGGAGGAGGGGGGATTTGCAGGATGGTAAGAAGAGCAGATGTTCAGCTGTTAGAAGTTTGCCCTGCCCTATGGATAGATGATAAAAGTTTTTTCTGGTAATAACTCATTATGAGCAAGACCCCTAATTTAAAGCCTTTAAGATTGAGGTAAGAGTATCTCATGAACCCTCAGGGTCTCGAGTGCCTTCAGCTCAAAATAATTCATATGCCAGTGTAGCATATCTCGGGGAGGCCTGTTCTGAACCGCTTACTTAATATTAATTGGTATTTCCATATTAATTGGTATTTCCAACTTTTTATGTTTAGGAGAAAGAGAAGAATTAAATCTGACTGCAAACCGTTTGATGGGACGAACCCTCACTGTTGAAGTTTCAGTAGAAACAATTAGAAACCCTCAGCAGCAAGAATCCCTAAAGCATGCCACCAGGATTATCGACGAGGTGGTCAGTAAGTTTTTGGATGATTTGGGAAGTGCCAAGAGTCACTTGATGTCACTGTATAGTGCGTGTTCGTCTGAGGTGCCACCTGGGCCAGTTGATCAGAAGTTTCAATCCATAGTAATTGGCTGTGCTCTTGAAGATCAGAAGAAAATTAAGAGACGATTAGAGACCCTGCTGAGAAATATCGACAACGCTGACAAGGCTGTCAGGCTGTTGGAGCACTCCAAAGGGCCTGCTTCCATGGCCCTGCAACAAAACGCTGAAAGCAGATTCAGTTAGGTTTCTCACCTGAGAGTGCTTACAAGTAATGGTGTAAAAGTGACAAAATACTATTTTAAGTGATAACTAGTACTTTATGCTAGGCATAACCACTCATTTGGTACTGAAAGTTGTTTCAGATAAAGAAAATATTCCAGTGTCATCAGTTTTGTGAATAACATTTAAAAGTAGAAACATTTTAATTATCTTCCTGTAAGTTTTTAGATTGAATTCTTGTACTAGGAGCTAGCATCCTATGTGTCTATTTTACCGTTCTGTGGACGAATACTTTGTACATGTGGGGAAGTAAGTGCTCGGCTAGGGGCAAAAGAACCACAGTTCTTTCCTGGGCTTTGTCTGGTGTGGAGACACGTGGGCACGTAGGGCATTTGTTAACTAGAAATTCTTTATGCAGCGGCACACGCTCACACACAGCTAGTGTTAGCCAAGCAGTGGGCTCACAGGGATAAACGAGATCACTCGATAAAAACCGTTCCCTACAATGCTCTCACTCATCAGGGTTTTTTTAGACATGTATCAAATTATTTTGAACTTAAAGATTTATGCATCTCATCTGAATGTATTTCTTGATACACATGAAAACATGACAAATGAGAAAATCCACATCTGATTTTACCACTGTGAACTATCTATCCACTTCATTTTTCCAAGTGCATTTCTCTAAAATTTTAATCATTATGTAAGTACAATTTTGTAACTTGCCTTTAAAAAAAATAATTAAATGCTGCCATCAGGTCTGCTTCAGTTGTCCACTTTAAAACCTCTGACTTACCCAGTCTCCTTACTAGACACTTAGGTTGTTTCCTGTTTGTTGTTATTACTGCGACATACTTATGTACGTAGATCTTTTTCCTTCTTTTGTTTTTGATTTTCTTTGTATAAATTCCCACCTGGGTCAAAGGGTATGTACATTTTCATGGCCTAACATATTTCCAGCTGTGTGTGTGTAATTACATCCATTTATACTGTCTTCAGTAATTAAAATGTAGCCACTTCACTAAAATCTTTCTGGCACTGAACATTTTTTTCTAGCATAATGAAACACCTTTAGTTTGCATTTTATTTGCTAATGAGGTTGACTAGTATATTATTGTTTTATCTGTAACAAACGCAGCAACTATGGAATACTTTTATTTATTATTAGTGTTATGCACAAAGCCCTCAATTTTCCCAGGTGCTACCACAAAACGTATTTCACACTCAACTTTTATTAGAACACAAGTATTCTTTCACACTGGAAAAAAAGTTAAGATCCAGATACTTATTTATTTATATCAATGTGTATGTTTGTGTGCACACACACATACATATTAGTGAAAACAATATTGAGCTTCGTTTTCCAGACAAAAATGCCCAATCGGTCTCTCTTCAGCAAAAGTAATTACACTCTAAGGGCGCTCAGGGCTGCTTCGACTGCCAGCCCCAAGTCCGCCTCATGTGCATCTTTCCATTTCATGAGAAACATTAATTCTCATTGATAACAGTGGCGAAGCCTCCTGATTTGTCAGCAGATTCTAATTTGCTGTTGTCAGGTTCGCTGTCAGATAAGGACGTTTTGTGTCACCTGTTTCTTTATCAGCTTTTTGAAAATTAAACAGGTGATCTACGTTTCCTCAAGTTCTCAAGGACTATCAGCATCTGAAAATCCCTTCCATTCAGGGGGGTACTCCCCCTTCCCCCTGACTCCATGTCAACCTGGGATGTTACCACAAAATATTCCAGCTCTGCCTCCTCAACCTTTGTATTCTTTGCGTTCTCTCTGGCTCATTTTTTGCAGTGGAGTTTATTAGAGGCTGTTCCTTATCACAGACCCACCATCTCCAAGCTGTTTTAGTCCTTGGTCTGCCAGCCTGCAGCCCTCCGTGCCTCCAGCTTGAACCACATTCAGGCGCCACTGACCTCAATGTGTTGATACGTATTTAAAACTGGAAGTGTAATTTATTTACAAATGAATCTCCCAAACATCACATTTTTACCTTCACTTAAACTGCCATCTTTTATATAGGTAGTAGATTTAGATTCTAAGGGAATTCAGAGTGTACATTTTGTCTTTGTTGATATATATATTTCCTTATGGCCCCTACTGGGATAGGGACACCAACGTAATGTACAATTGTAGGACAGCCCTTCTGCTGTCCCTCATGAGCACTGCTTCCCAGTGGCGTTCCAGTCCCCACCCTCGCTCTTCTAGTGTCAGGGAGCAGGACCTGCAGAACAGTTGACAATAGCACTCAGCACTGTTTATTAGCTGAGAGTGACACTGCTGTCTGCTTAGAAACCTGGCAGATGTAGAAATGATCCTCCTGGTGTTTTAATGTAGGAATCCCTGACATTGAAAAAAAAATCCCTAAATTTGAACTGCCGGCTTCCAGCTGTGTTTCCCTCTCAGAACCGTGCTGCATCCTCTAGGGGGCACCATTCACACTGCATTCTATGTGAATGGTGTCCTCCCTTTAATTTAATGAAAACATTAGGCCAGCAAGGCATTATGCAGGACACAATGAGCATAGGCATGACCCTTTGTATTGGAGGTCAGTCTAGTACCCTGACTCAGAATTTACCCTAAACAGGTGGTCAGCAAGAGAACTTCACTTCAACATTTTAAAACTGGAAAACATGACAGCGTTTAACAACCACTGAAAGAAGCAGAGTAAAGATCTAGTGAATGAAATTACATGCAGTGATTTTTAACTAGGAAATATCTGTGCCTCTGTCCCTTTCACATTACTATGATAAACACTAATATTTTTGGAGTGTATATACATAATGATATTTTGAAAGCTGAATTTTACAATTATTCAAAAACGAAAATGGAAAGTCAAAGAGCCAAGAGGAGTTTTGGAAAAGCCAAGACAAGGACAGCAGTGACCTTGAACCTCTTTTTGTGTCTACTCACACAACAAGCAAGCAAAATGAAATGGACCTTCACAGTCATGGATATGACCACATTCTTAAGTTTTCAATCATGAGCTAAGTATAAATAACTTGGACTGGACCACACAAATCTTTTCATTATCCACCAAAAACCACTGAAAACCATAGCAAACATGCTTCCTTTGCATGTAGTAGGCATTCAGATCACCTTGGCATTCACTCACACATGTGGTGAGGGCTAATTTCAGTATCTAGTCCAGCTTTAATACACCTTAATCCAAGGGCGACCAAAACAGGTTTAAATAAGGCACAGTTAGTGTAGGAATTTGACAAAAGGTATCAGAAAAGGTAGAAAAACCTGGAGTTGGAAAACTGACCTAGCTTCTGGATCCAGGGAGTATGATAAATATAGCTTCAGATGTAATCGGTATACCTCAGGTCTGAAGATGATACAAGGCCCAAGACAAAACAGCACACACACAGGCGAAAAGCTGCTGCAGGAGGACCTGGCACAAGCTTCCAACCCCTTCTCTTCACAGCAGAGGGCCCCAGCACATCATTGCCCTCCCAGCTGTAAAATGGGGGTGATAATGTTTCTGTGAGTTACTTACTTTAAAGATGCAGCATGCAAGGTATCTAGCACAGTAGCTAATAGAAAGCACTTGTCACCCTGGCTGGCTGGTGTAGCTCAGTGGATTGAGCACTGGCCTGCAAGCCAAAGGGTCATCGGTTTGATTCCCAGTCACGGCACATGCCTGGGTTGTGGGCACACAAGAGGCAACCACACTTGCTGTTTTTCTCCCTCCCTTCCCCTGTCTAAAAATAAATAGAAATTTTTTTAAAAAAGAACTTTTGCTTACATCACCATCTTAATGAAAGAACAATTTTTAAAAAAAGGAAGTACTTGTCAACAGTCATACTTCAGTACTCGGCTTCGGAACTCGTCAAACCCTGTTCTTGTTGCACTTGGATGAGAAAAAATGTTTCAGCACTTGGCGCTTGTTTGGGACTTGTTGCACGTGCCACCACTTGTATGAGTCATGACGTCGCCCCGCAAGAGAAAACACTTCATCACTCGTCTCTTTGGTACCCATCACAAGCTCGGGAATGAATTAGTGAATTAACAGGTACTAAGGTACCACTGTAATCACTATATTTTGTACCACAGGACAAAGTAAATGTGTTATTGGTGGGGGGTGGAGGGGAGGGTCAAAATAAAATGAAAAAACTTTTAAAACAAATTGATAGTGATGAATTAGAAAAGAAATTTAGTTTTGAACGCAAAATTACTTAAACAGTGCTACTAAACTGCATTAAATACTCACAATCAACAAAATGAATATGCTAAATATTGGCAGAGTAAGCATTTGAAATATGAAATAATTTTAAGTTGTTTTGGTTTTTAAAGAAATCACATTACACCTTTTACTATTTGGTTCCACACTGGTGATACATAACTCACAAAATTCAAGCTTCGAAATGCATTTATTTTTTAATTATTGGAATTCATTTTTCACTGAAATTTTTATTAAGTAGTATATTTTAAATTAAGCTCAAAGGCATAACTGCAACCCAATAGCAATACATACCAGTGGTGTTCCATTCAAATTTACAAAAGCATTATGTAGTAGTAACAAAAATATATAAGGGGTTTTCCTTTTAATACAAAGTTTTTATTTTTGAGACCATTTACCAACATCCTACCATAGATATTTCAAGAGAGAGAAGAAAAGTCATAGTAATAAAGGTTATTACAGCTAAACCATCCAATTACCTGGGAGTTAGGTAATTGGATATTTCAGAGTCCACTGTGGTTTTAAATATTTTCTGTTAGCAAATAAATTCACTTATATGATAGGCTTACATGTTTTAGGGTGAAAACCTAGAGTGAGAACAGTACACATGATATTCATAATTGTAACTAAAAGTTAAAACTGAATAGATCTACCTGTTCATTAGATTGTACAATGGGGGACAAATTTTTACAGTTCATTTTGTTTTCAGAGAAACAGATACACAGTAATGGGAGCACTTTAGCAAATTACCAGTTACTATTTCAAAAGTTTTGAAAAGGATCCTATCAATTAACATTTTACATTAAAGTAGTTCACTTAAGAGGTGGGCCAATAGGCCAACTCTCCATTCTAAGATCTTCAGAGAAGATCCTAGTCCCTAAAAGTAACAGGCCCGGTGGAGTGCAGCAGTGAGTGTTCTTTCTAGGCATCGCCACCTTCTGCAATAGCCATCTCACTCTGCAGTGAGGGAAGGGGTCATCCTCTCTTTGGTAGTGTTAGTTATACTTTATTTTGAAAAACCACATGTATGCTATCAGCTTTGGGCAAATGAAAACCATTTAGCCTGGTTTTTAACTATATTGTTTTACACGGGCTATTCTGTATACTATTTTATTTAATAGGTAGATTGAAAGAGGAAAAGGAAACCTCAGGAACTTTGAAATATGGCAATTATTACAGAGCTATATGTCTGTATGCTAAAAATTAGCCATAATGTAAAAAACATACATAAGAATACAAATGCACAACATCCTGGAGTCTTAGACAAGTTTTCTTCAGCAACCATGGTTCATTAGAAATTAATAGTAAAGTTATTTAAAAGAATCAAGGTACTCAGGGGGAAAAATTAATGTCAATTTGGAAGGTTTTAGAATTAATTAAATTGAGATGTATTTAACATTATCACTAGTGGCTGCTTTCCAGGCCTACTTAATTATTTAAAATGATTAATTATGGTTAGATGTAAAATACAGAAGTGCAAATTAAAAATTCAAATGTCTTACAAAGATTTCAGTTCTTGCAAAAAAGGAAAAAGGGCAAAAGTACATAAAATTATGTTACAAATACCAGGGGAACTGCAGCCATCAGAGATTACATTTTTTATATAGAACAGTAACAAACTTTACCAACACACATTAACATGAAATACACCTACAACATATTACATAATGTGATTTTTCTGCTATTAAAAACCATAAGACTAACGCAAAATATATTTTGTGCAAAAATTAAAGAGACTATATTTCAAGAGAGTAGAAAAGGAAAGATGAATCACTAGTAGGTGCCCCTTGTTGGGAAAGGAGTTTTGCCCAATACCTATCCCACTGCCAGCAATGGGAGTGGTGACAACTGGTGACAAAAAAATAAACATTTTATATTACTTTGGAATGTACAGTGCCAGATTATTTCAATATTATGAAAAGCAAACATCCGTACTTGATGACTTAACAAAGACATGCCCCAGAAAATTCTATTAGGCTCTCAGCATTAATCTGGACGGGGGATGAGAGCGGAGCAGACAGAGGACTTAGGAAAAAAAGGGAGGCAACATACAAAAAGAATATATAAAACATTATGCATTTAGTACAAATAATGAAAAAGGACATTATAGCACATTTTGCAAGGAAAGTTATTTTTACATATTTCAAAATCCTGTGAAAACCAGGTATACTGCAAGGGATTAAAAACAAAATCACTGATAAATAATAGTTTTAACTGAGTTCATGCAATTATCTCAGTTGGAAAGCTACTGTCTCAAGTCACAAAATTTATGCTCTGCCACATGATTACATACTAAAATTATTTCTTAAAAGAAATAATTTTATATTTGTTCCTGACAGAGGTCTTGAGAAAGTGCTGTACAAACCAAAGGTTATAGAAATGTTTAAGTGATCATCTTAAAATACCATACAAAAATGTGTAAACAAAAAGATGCTTTACAGTTACAGGGTATTATAAAATTCATAATGTGGATTACGACAGATCATCTCTTGTGCATTTTTTAAAAATTGTTAACATAATCCTAAAAGTTCAAAATTGCATTTTCGGTCAGCAGCCAAAGGCGCAGGAAGCAGCACCGCACCCCCCAGGCCCTAAGGAGGAGCTGCAGACGCGCTTGTCTGCTGGAGGGCCTGGCCAGCGCAAGCTAAACATTCATACTCCTCTTTTACCTGTCCTGTCAGAGGAAAAAATTGCTTCTGAAAGATATTATAAACAATAGAAATTCTGATAGTAAAGCACTGTAAAAATTAGGTATGATATTTTGGCACAAAGCACTTCTCTTTTGCAAAATATATGTCTGGAATTTCTTATTTGAAAATAAAAACTTTTAACATACACACAATGTGTAAGTGGTTCTATGAATAAATGAATTAGATCCTATGTTTCCTTAAACACTGCACACACCTTCAGTTTACTTCAGTACCAAGCATCTGCATGCATACCTCCACACCACACAGATATTGCACAAGTAACATTGCAGTCTGAGGAGACTTAGGGTTTACCTTTCAATATTATTTTTGTAAGTCTTTGGATTCAATATTATTTTCCAGAAAAGCTAGGTGACCAATTGTAGAATAAGAATGCTTGCTATCTTTCCTTGACCCATAATATTAAAATCTGTACCAATATATTTAGGCATTTCATTTATGTTTTCCAGCATTTAAAATTCAGCAAAACCTGTTTTTGACATTTCTTACAGTACTCCTTCAAAAACAAGATAAGCTTCGTCTTATGTAAAAAAAATTAAGAATGAGTCCATAGGGCAGTAATTTTTCCACCAGAAATCTTACTCCATCCTGAAAAGTACTGCAGAACAACATTTAAGTCTGTCAACTTCCAGAGGGCCACTAGATGCAATGTCTGCTAAAAATCTTGTACTATACCGTGACAGTTTGATGTATTGAGTAGTTCTTACTGAATGCACTTTTTCTTCCCTAGAACATTTTAGGGTATGCTGCAGCTGCTAAAAGGATTTCTGTTTTTCTTGGTCCTCTGTTTATTGGGTCTAAGGCTGATGACATCTCCACCATTTAGGGCACTTGAATTCTGACCCGAGTGACTTCCACCAGGCGTGTTAAAGACACCTGCAACAAATTGAAGGAGACACAGAAATCAACACTGATATGTCTCAGGGCCACCTAGTGAAGACTACGTCCGGCTTCTCAGTGGATCGATAATATGTCCAAGTATTTACAATTCTAAGCTTTTGTTTTCATTTATTTTTACTTAGCCAATACACCTGGTTCAAAGTTCTCCCTTCCATACTACTCCACCCCACTACCAGTTTTTCTTCCCTAAGGCAGCAAATTTTATCAATTTTCCTATGTATCCTTCCAGAGATATTTTATGCATATGTAGACACAACTCGTAGTTCACAATAGTATTTGTGAAATTTTATGTTAATAAAAATATTACATATATAAAAGCTGTTAGTAATGTAGAATTTTCCTATCTAGGCTAAAATATCAACAACAAAATGGTCTACAGATTATTAAAGTCATGAGTAGATAAAAGGGATGAACTTAAAAAAAACCTTTTAACTATTATAGTTTCCATTTGGAACTGTGCTAGTCTTTATGAACTATTTATCATCCTAGATACACAACACTCTGGGCCAGGGACACTATCAACAACACGAAGATGACCATGACCAATTCCTGCCCACAATACGTTTACAATCTAAAAAAAAAAAAAAAAGCTTACAAACTAATTGATGAGGAGAGTTAGTATACAAAGAGATAATGCTATCAGACGTTATATGTTAAGTGCCATAAAAGAGACACAAGATCCCACAGATGGTTTAAAGGAAGGACCAATTACATCCAATTTGTAATAAAGGAGGAATTACATGAAGAAGGTGGAACTAGACATCTGGCAATGCCCTGGACTTAGATCTCTGTTCATTTAGAAGAAAAGCATGAGGCCAGCTCTACAGCTGAGCAAGCTTTCTAGATGGCCCATGAGGAATGACTAGCTCTTTGACAGAAGATGGGAAAAGGAGGTCATTCTTTAAAAAAAAAAAAAAAAAAAAAAAAAAAATATATATATATATATATTTTAGAAAGAGGGAAAGGAAGGGAGAAAGGGAGACAAAGAGCTATGTGTGACAGAAACATCGAATGGTTGTCCCTCGCACATCCCCAACCAGGGACCTGGCCCACAATGCAGGCATGTGCCCTGACCTGGAATCAAATTGGTGGCCTTCCACTTTGCAGGAAAATTCCCAACCAACTGGGCCACACTGGTCAGGACAGAGAGGTCATTCTTGATGGAAGAACCAAAATGAGCAAAAGTGAAGACGCTAAGACAGCACTAGGCATGCTCGAGAAAGAGCAAGATGTCTGGTGGAACTGGTAAAAGGGGTACATATATAACAATGGGGACATAATGGGCAAAACTGTCTTTAAATATGGGAAAGAAGAGAGCCTGTATCCAATGTGTTCCATAATGGGAACCAATGCACCTTTAATAAGAGACGTGATACTCCTAAATAATCACTGGTCTAATGCTTTCTAATCACGGTTCTTAAACGAATGCACTGCATTAAAAAATAGTAAATACGATAATAATGAATGGAAAGTAAATTACTAGGTAAACATGGGCATAAAATATCCTGTATACTTACCAATTTTGTTACTACTTGAATGCCTTAATTCTGGATCCTCAGCTATTTGGTGTTTGAGTTTTTGAAGATATTTTTCAGCCAAATATTTAAAAACTAGAATTAGAACAAGAACAAAAACCCTACCAGGTCAATACGACTTATGAAGGTAAAATGTGTTATTTCATATCATTTACCAGAATATTTATATTTACTAAACAAATTTAAAATGAAATTAGAAGTATAAAATCTAGTTGAAAAATTCAACTTTAAAAATTTATTTGAGTAATATCTAAGTACGATGAATGGCAATACTAATAAAAAGATAGTGGCATTTTATTAGTAAAAAAGTGAACAGTTGTAATCACTGGCTCAACAGCACTAAATCACAGTCTTAAAAAGATGTCTCATTTCTTTAAGAGAAAAAAACTACCCAAAAGACACCTGACCAACAATCTAGTTGCTATCGAATAAGTAGAAATTCTGGAATGAGAAAAATAACAATAAACTTTCTCTAATCTCACTTTCTTAAACTAGGAATTATTGAACAAGATCATTTTACCTACCTAGTGGAATATCCACTACTGTAGAGTTCTAAAACGATTCAGTAATTTTAAAAGCTATGCACATAAAAAAATACATGCACACACACAAGTTCTATTTTTAAAGATAAAAACAAAACAAACAGCAGAGTTTTGCTGTACAGTAACAAGTATTTCAAGATATTAGTAAATTACAAACTAACTCAAAGAGGCATACCTTTAAATTTTTCTTAATGATAGGTAACAAGAAAATTCTATTCTCATTACAAATGTTTTCTAAACAACACGATAGAAAAGTAATAGGGAAAAAAAAACAAACTTTCTGTGAATTATTTTAAAAAGGCAGTTCACCTTCGTTCACATTTAGGTCTTCCTTCACCGATGTTCTGTAGAATCTCAGCTTTAGCTTTTTTGCCAGGGCTTCGGCTTCCTCGCTATACATCAATTAAAAAAAAATGCTCATAAAGGTACTGTCTGATAACTTGTTTTTAAAAATCACTTTTATTACATTTACTTATATAGCCTGGGGGCAGGGGATGTCGGACCTTCCGGACCAGTTAAAGCTGTGTTCTCAGTGCTTGAACAGGGTTTTTAGTTTTCGTTACTTTGGAGGGAAATAAACACCAACCATTATAACTGTAAACAGGTACTTTTCTATTAAGTCACTAAACCCTAGCTTTAAAATAGTGAAATATCACTTTTCTTTATGTAGTACTTTAACTTTCTCTCCTCTGTTTTTAAAAACATTTGAATTTAATTATACTCTGAAAATTATACACTGCATTACTCATTTTACTCTTACTGGAACTATGAAACTACTTTGCTGCCAAAGTCAAAGTCAGTACAGTAATGACTGTCTCTACGAGCGTGAACTCCTAATTTTAGTTTTATTATGACTCCTGATTGTGGACTCCTGATTTTATTAAAACTATAGTGGCTAAGCTCCAAAATGCTTCCCAATGATTCCATCGCATCCCCAATCCGTTCTTCTGGTCTTCATACCCTTGTGAAGTCTCCTCCCATATCGTAATCAAGGTTGGTTTATGTCATCAGTAATATACAGAAGTGATAGTATGTGACTTCTGAGACGAGGTCACAGAGACACATGGCTTCTGCTTTGCCCTCACTTGAATCACCAGCTGTGGGGAGCCAGCTGCCATGCTGTGAGGACACACACGCAGCCCTAGAAAGGTCCCCGTGGCAAGGAGCTAAGGCCCCTGCCAACAGCCAAGTGACTGAAACACCGTGGACACAGACTGAGCCTCCCGCCCCAGTCAAGCCTTTCTGTGACTAACATTAGCCCTAGGTGACATTTTGACTGCAACTTCTTGAAAACCTCTGAACCAGAACAACCCCGAAGCCACCCCAAATTCTTGACCTACAGAAACTAAAATAATGTTTGCTACTGTTTAAGCCACTAAGTTTTAGACTAATTTGTTAATACAGCAACAGATAACATAAGAACATATAAAACGATAAGGTAAAAACCAAGCAAAGATTTTCAAAGCTAGCAAAACTTTAATAATATACAATGAGCAAATACTTATAGGAAAAAATTATCTGGATGCTAAAGTCTGTTCACAAATTACAGCATAATAGTTCTGAACATACAAAACAATATGAATCTGAACTACTAATCTATTTAAACTCATCAACATAGGATACTAGTTACTCTACATTAAAGCAGCTTATTAACGTTAGTATATGTAAGAATGTTTTTCTTCATTTTTACTACATCTGGATTTGACTTAAACTAAACTGGATTTGTGGTATGGAGACCTCAGACTAGAATTCTAAAAGGGGTTTCAAAATTTATTCCTTTAATTTTTTCTACTTATGATTCAGTACAAACTTTTTTAAACCAAACCACTCATATAGAAGAGCTCACAGAAATTTTAAGTATAAGGCACTCTTTATATAAACTTCCTTAAATTTTGTAAATTATGCAAAAATTAAAATAACTTTTAACTTTATAGAATTATTACCACCCCCTCAAAAGTAGCCATCTTACTTCTTTATACAAGAATCATCCAACAGATCAATCTTGTTCTGAACAAGCACAGTTGGTATATCTCCAACTTCAGCTACTACTTTCTCTCTCCAACTGGAAATTGCTTCAAAAGATTCCCTGTCTGTCGTGGAAAATACAAGCACACAAGCCTGGGCTCCTGTAAGGTCACAAAATAAAAACATTATTTATATTAATGAAATAATCCTGTGCAGGGTCAGGACAACTATTACCTATCAAAACAATTTTAATACAGTTCATCTTTTAGCACTCTGCTTATTTTTTATAGACACAGAAACTCTATTTTCTAATTCAAAGAACTAATTTTTATTAAGAACACTGGTTCTCAAGCTTGCACAAATTTCAAAATACCCTCAAAATTATACACTTTTGAGGGGGAATCACCATGAAATACTGATATTTTTAATTACATTTTAAGAGTTAGAATGGTAAACTAAGCATGAATTACAGGCTGTTGCCAAGTTCTTCCTGTTAATATGGGGTCTGGCACAAATTATACCCCTTTTTAATTACAAAATCATAAGCATGTAATTCTGTAACATAACAATATCACACTCAAGCCCACCACATGACATTTTAGGTGAAATGTTCAAATTAAAACTATAAATGATTACACCCATATTATTACCCTACCAACCACAATCAAGCATGCCTTACTTCTGCCGGACCCCGTATTTGTCATTTGCTTCTTAGTTTCTGTTATCACAGATTTAAGAAAAGCCTGAGAAAAAAATCATAATTTTCTCATTCTATTTACTTTTTAAAATACTATGAGCATTACTTTAGTAGAACACCAATGATGCTAATGATACAATTTAAGAACCAGTGCCAAGAGAAAAAATATATACAATAGAGGGAAAAGTTTAATTTAGTTTTTTACCCTGTTTAACTGCATAATTCCCATTCTATACTCATCGGCAATATTTTATTTATCAACTATTACATTAGGTTAATAATATCTAAAATAAAGTTTAAGCAGCAACCTTCTGGAAGAAGCTCTCTTACAAATGATTAGCTGTGACAAAAGCAGGTGTGTAGGTGACAAGAATAATCGCCCCAGGATCAAGAGGATTTCCTGGAATGAAGGCATGTTTTCTTGCTGTTACAACTTTCTTCCAGATCCCTCAAGTATTGAGTTTCCTACTAAGACTTAGACGTGCATACCTGGGCTCTCATACCTAAGACACTGTTAAGGCCAAAAAAGGTTTGATTACCACCAGAGCGAATACTGTAGAAAGCAAAAGAGCATATGATGAAAGAGAAACTAGCAGTTCAGTATTACTCTAACAGCGTAGAGGCTTCATCTGGGAAAACCCTCCCTACTCTAAACACGTTTTAAACCAAAGATTAAATTAATTATACAAAATGCAGTAAGAGGAAGACAGAGTGGCAGATACACCCCGAGACTTTGTCAAAATTGAAAGAGGAATAAAACTGATGAGATCACACTAGTGTATTGGTAAATAAATTTATATTTACTTGATATAATATTTACTTAAACTACATAAATTAAGTTTATATTTACTTGGTCTAATATTTACTTAAACTACAAGTAAAATATTAATCATACCTTAACTTCTATTTAACTAAGTTTTATTATAAAACTCTATTTGTTAGCTTTAAACCTAGAATTTTATATCATCATTAAATTTGAAAGTTAAATAGGGTATTTGCAGATATACACTTCAAAAACAATACAAAAAACAAAAAACCCTTAGTGGAAGTATATAATTTTTAAAAAGATAAAAAGAAAAACTATGCAGTTAGTGCCAGAAATATGGGAAGCAAAAACGATTAGCTAAGAAAAACACAATGTTTTTTTACAAAATTAAGGATCAAAGGATAAAAAAGTATATCCATAACAACCCCAAAATTACTTAGTGGGGTGCTGAGTAGGGAGAGATCAAGAGGATGTGGGAATGTGCTAAACTGCCTGTCTGAAGAGGAGGAAGCTATAATATTGATAGGTTTGAGTAATCAAGGGAGGTAAATAACACATGTAGCAGATGCTGGAGGACCTGCACGGGTCCCCTCAGCCCTGGTGTGGCTGCAGCTGTGGAGGCTCTTCCTGCCTGTCCTATCCCACACATATACTGCAGGTGGCGCTCTGTTTTCCTGCCTCAGGGATTTTTCTGATGCTTCAGAAGGGACCCCTCATTTATGGAATCCTCTCAGGGAAACTGATGCTTCTGGAGGAAGTTTCAACTTATTGGGGGGAGGGGATGGGATCCATACCTGAGCTTCACTTTGGTAGGACTGTCCTGGGGAAGGCCTATCAGGTTCTTCACAGGGATTGATCCCCAATTGCCTACAGATGTAAGTAGCTCATTAATACATCCTCTATAAGCTTTTCTCCTCCTTTCCCTGGTCTCTCACTTCTACTCCTGGATGACCTCCCAAATAAATTACCTTCACCTAGTTGTGCCAAGAACTGCTTTGTGTGTGTCTTTGGAGGGGTGAGGGGAGGCTCCAACAAAGAGACTGTTTTAAGTTAAAGGCAATCCCCATAAAAATAAAGAGCGAATGTGTGCCTGTTAAACCACAGGAGAAAAGCAGAACTGTCCAATGTACAGGAGGAAAGGAAATTGAAGAAAAACTACAGAAATATAAAATCTGAATGAGATGACAGAAATAAGCTGTAACAAGAGTAATTGCAATCTTCAGAAAGAATGGTCGGCAAATCTCTGAAGCAGGACGGTTCACTTGACACTACTCCATCAGACTAAATGCTGCAGCCAGCTCATCTTATTTAACCTAAATATATTACCAAAATGAAACAAAAACCAAAATCAGACAACCTGGATTACTTTTGCAGTGATAATAATTCTGACAAACGTTGGACAACTACTTTCTTTAATTTCCCTCTAACTGAAATCACCCATCCATAGAGAAAATATCTTGTCAAATTAAGGTGCATTACGGTTCTTTTACATTTAGGAAAACCCTAAAAAGCCAAAAAAGCAAAAACAAACAAAAAAACACCTATCTAGTAGAAGGCTCTTTTGACTGAGGCACCAATAAAACAGATGACAAATAACAGACTCCAAAATGTGTGTGAGAAGAGCACTATTTACAGAATTTACAAAGGAAATACCTATAAATCTACACAATTCTGGAACTCCCTCAAGCACTACAAGAATTTTTTTCCAAGAATTGAAAAGGGGAAAAGAAGATTTCTAAAGGTTTTCTGTAGAGAAAACACTGCCTGCCCCAACCCTTCTCTTTCAAGAAGATGGGGTTGATATGATACCTGCGTGGTGCCAGGTGCAGAGGGGAGGGGCTCCGTGATGCGGCGGGAGAGGCTGCCTTCCCCGGGGAAACAAGATAGGGACGGGCGAAGGGAAACCCCTCCTACCCCCTTCCAGTGCCTGATCGTAGGGAAAAATAAAGATCACAGTGGCACGTGTGCGGTAAAGGTTAACATGGCGGCAGCGGGAGGTGCAGACCTGCTGGTATAGCCCGGGGAAAGGACAGGATTGGCTGGGGGAGCTAGACCCTCCCTGCGCACACGTAAGTTTACGCTGGGAGATTTAAACGGAGGGAAGAGAGAACCTCTCCCGCTTTGCGATCCCCAGCATGGACGTGCGAGCTGGAGCGCTTGCAGACCAGGGGGCCCTAGAAACTTCGTGGCCAGGCAGCAGGCCCAACAGAGCCCCTGTGTGGAGCCGGCCGCAGTGTTTGTCAGAGCCCTGGACCCCCGTGTGGGAAGTGGCGGCCGCTGGCCAGAGGCACAGACTACAGAAAGGAGCCTGAGGCTTGACAGTGATGGGAAAGAAACTGAACTGCTTGGATGATCGTGCAGCAGCCACCTGCAGTTTCCCAAAGGTCAGTGTTTTCAAATGGGAGAAGGAACTCTTGGTGCAAACTTGGACTGGTCTGGTAGAGGGTGGCAAGGTTTTCCTTTGGGTCTTCTGGAGGGGATGGGCTCTGAGGCAGACGCCTGCCATTCTTCCAACTTGTGTAGTTTTTGAGTAAAAGACCTGTTTCCTTCTTCACCAAACCTCTGCCTCCAGAATTTGCCTATGGTGGCAGGGGGCAGCAAACCCCACTTACTGTTCGGTAACAGGCCGTGGGGGAGTATTATCATTGCCTCCTCCATCTCAACCTAGCGGGTATGGATTTCCAGGAGACCACTTAAGGAGCTTGACATGTGTTCCCAGCCACCGGGGGATACTCTGGACTGATCCTGCCTGAGAAAGTGCAGTTGCTGGGAGCAAAAGTGAAAGGACAAGCCCAACAGACAAAAAGGAAGAGAGCTGCGTTTGGGAGTAACTGTGTTCCCACTGCTAGCAAGACAAAGAATGCACGAAAATTGCATACAAGTATGGAGACACGTCTAAGAGATAAGTCACATGGGGTAATTTTAAATCATGTCCAGTAGGGCCATCTATCAGGTGATGAGAGCTAAGCATAAAGGAGGAGGGAAGTGGAATGCTGAGTCCCACAAAGAGGCAAAGCAACGGCCTGAATGAAGTGTACATTTGTCCTGAGGAAACATTCCCAAGAAGGGGGACCTTGAATGAATCCAGCACAATTTTCAATCGTCTTTAAACATCTGCCATCCCGAAGCCCCCAGCATGAGACAGACAATAGCACCCACAACAGTGTTCTTATCTCCCAATTTGGTCGTCTCCTAGGATGACCCAGGAGAATAAAGAAACGTCTCTAGCAAGCTAGGGAAGGAAACTGGGAGGAGGAAAGCAGCCATCGTTCCTTTCCCAGACTACAGGTGATGGCCTGCTAAAATCCCAGAGAGGATAAGAGAATTACTGCTAAATTACATTTGGAGTTTTGATTAATACACAGAACTGGCTATTGTAATTAGCGAATTGAGATCACATTCATGACTAGAAATAACTGTGCGGCAAGTGAAAGAAACTACTGGAGAATAACCAGAAAAGACATGAGCTGAAGGGGGTTTTCATTGAGGGTCAAGAAAAAGATTACTTCCTCCTATTGTCTAATCAAATATAAAGGGATGGTGAGACACGAAACAAAAGTTGCATTTTGGTAACTTCATGAGCTGTGCCCTGTTCAACATACTAACTACTATAAATATTCTTAATTCGAAAATGACTCTGTACTGTTATACTTTCTTTTTCTTCCTTGACTTCCAGTTCTGTGTTGGTACCGGTTATCTTTTTTTCTTTTAAAGGTTTTATTATTTATTTTTAGACAGAGGGGGAGGGAGGGAGAAAGAGAGGGAGAGAAACATCAGTGGGTAGTTGCCTCTCGCCTGCCCCCTACTGGGGACCTGGACCGCAACCCAGGCATGCGCCCTAACTGGGAATCAAACTGGCAACCATTTGGCTCACAAGCTGGCACTCAGTCCACTGAGCCACACCAGCCAGGACAGTACTAGTTATCTTTAGGAAAGTTAATGTTTTGATTTCTCTGTTGTACTCATTTGAACATATCTTATACCTTTGATATTTAAAGACAGCAGGTGTTTTTCTATCTATATATTTTATACAGATCTTTGTTTCCCTACTAGTCAATCTTCCTTCTGTACTACATACCCTAAAAATCACACTGTTGGAAAAGTTACTTCGTCATCAGAGATACCAGTAAACCACCCGCAAAAGAACCACTTCTAATAGTTAAACTACCTCATTATCCACATATCAGGAAAAAATCAAAGTAAATTTCTAGTGTCAAGTATAAGATCACCAATAGGAAATATCTGTTCCTAATTCATAAGATCATTAAAAAAAATGTTATTTTTTTTTTTTGCGATTTCTGAATGCAATTCAGAAAATACTCCCAAGACACATAATACACAGAGCAGGAGCATCTAAAATCTGGCATCTCTGGGCCACACTGGAAGAAGAGCAGCTGTCTTGGGCCACACATTAAATACACTGTAACACGTAATCACAAAAAAAAAATCTCATGTTTTAAATAAATTTGCAATTTTGTGTTGGGCCACATTCACAGCCAACCTGGGCCGCATGTGGCCCACTGGCCACAGGTCAGACACCCCTGAATAGAGAGTGAACCTGTTGTCAAATAACTGAAAGACCCTACAAGATGGTCTCTAGGCCTGTTCTGAGTGTAGCAGAGAACCAGCCATATCAGTGTCACCTGGGACGCTGTAGCAGTTAAGACTCTCAGAGCCTCCCACAGAGCTGGCGAATGAGAGTCTGCATTTTAACAAGCTCCCTGCGGGATTCATTTGCACATTAAAATTTAAGAAACACTGCTCTGGAGAACACAGCATAAAATCTGACAACGGCA
Organism: Mormoops blainvillei; assembly: GCA_004026545.1. Classification (NCBI taxonomy): domain Eukaryota; kingdom Metazoa; phylum Chordata; class Mammalia; order Chiroptera; family Mormoopidae; genus Mormoops; species Mormoops blainvillei. The sequence goes on along the minus strand of PVJD01001954.1, from coordinate 77,843 downwards.
AAGATCACTCAGAAACACAAGGCTTTATATGCTATTACAGATATTACTCTACATTTAAGGTGCTTGGCCCTTATTTTCTTAGACACTTTATATAATCTAAAGCATACGAGTTATTCAGTAAACTAATCTATCACAGATTCCATGCTCATATAATTTCAAAACAAATCTGAGAGACTAGTGTAGCCTGTTCCTAATTCTTGCACCTGTAATATATAAACAGCTTCTTGCCCAGAGCTATTTCATTTCCAACAATTTATATTAATATTTGTGAAAGTATGTTCTTTAAAAAATAAGGGTTTCTTTCCATTTATGTGCATAATCTTAGACAATAGGTCTCAAGTCTATAACCTCATTTCCATATGTTGCTAGAAAGAAGCATCTTTTTCTTAGAACCAATCACAGTAAAAGAGTATAATGAAAATCTATTCTATGTTGTATGTAACTTTCCGTACTAAGTATGGTTTCTACTGCCTAGGCTAGACTTCTTCAAGAGCTTAAGAGAAATGCTTTGGGATCCCAGGAACACAGATGATCTGTGCTGTATTCGAACCTATTCACAAGGAGGCCATGTTTCAACACGTCTCTCTAAGCAATTAAGCTAGCATTCCAAAAACATAATAATGTCTTTGAGCAATGGCTTTTGGTATAATAGGTCTTTTAAATGAATTATAGTTAAATTTTTCTTTTTAAAAAATAAAATTTCCAAAATTCTTATGCTTCTTCAATAATACATTTCTAGGACATAAGCCAGTAAGTCAGTCATAATTTCATAAAGCATGGCGTGTCACCACTAAGTCCCTATCTTAATTCATGTTTCCTAGCCCTCCCCTTCTCTTCCTAGTCCTTGTTTCTATTTAATTACATTATCGTCTGAATCTATACTAGTAGCAGGTATTACCTGGTTTCCTAACTGGCATCCCATTGCCCCTCCCTTCCTGAGAACGCCTCTCCCCGTGGTACTTTAACCATGGTTTATACAGGTTAAAACCGTGTTAACCTGGTACCCTCTGCTAAAGGCACCCTCTGCTCTGGGAGTTGAGGCCCGAACTGCGCCAAACCAATAAGGGTAATCACAGCCTTCTGACTACTTTCTGTAATCTAGTCAAGGGTGACCTGATCAGGTTTCTGATCCACTGCTGCGGGGAGCAGCTCTCTCCCCCCGAGGATGTGAAAACCCGGTGGCCTCCATTGCTGATGACAGCAGCCTTGCAACCAAGAGGAAAATCAGCCTGAGGAGGAGCCCCACCCAGGGAGGGAGAAAAGCAGGAGAACCAACGGTGATAGTCAGAAGTATGACAAAAGCTATGCTACCCCCAATTTTCTGTTGAACAAGTCAATAAACCTTTGAAGTTTAAGTGAGTTTGAAATTGCTTTTCTGTTGTCAGCAACTCAAAAGTATTCTCTGATGGGACCTCAAAGGAAAGCTTAAAAGAACATTCAATATGCCATTTCTCAAATTTATGCATAATCGCCACTGTTTGTTCCTTTATTCAAATTGAGATGTGATAAACGTTTATTAAGACCTGTCTCAGTCTCCCACCTTCTTTGCCATTTTAACATAGTTGACTAAAAAAAGTTACATTTTAAGAAAAGCTTTTTTTTTTAATCCTCATCAGAGGACATGCCTATTGATTTTAGAGGGGGGGGGAAGGGAGGGCAAAGGAGAGAAACATGGATCAGTTGTTCTAACATGCACCCAGGCTGGAACTGAAACTGCAACCCCGGCATGTGCCCTGAAGGGGAATTGAACCTGCAACCTTTAGGTTTACTGGATGATGCTCCAACCAACTGAGCCACAGCAGCCAGGGCTAAAGAAAAGCTTTTAACAGACATCTATTTATATACTTAAGATTACTCTTAAATTAAAATGTTAAATATTGGGAAATCAAAACTGTTTAAAGCCTTTTAGTCCAAAGGAAACAAAGTGGAAGGAAATTTAAACATCACCCATTCTAAATTAAGATATAAATAGTAATTATGGGCTCTCCTTACTTTCTGGCACAGAATGTTTTTTATAGACATATGAAAGAAAAACGGTATGATTTGTGGACACCTAAAAAGTACCAAACAAAAAGTACACAACAAACTGGATGAGCCAAATTTAAAAAATTAACAGACAATAATGTTGAACAGAGTCTTATGGAAGAAATGGAGAAAGTATTAATACCTCAATACAGTGCAAATTAAAATATTTTTAGCTACCTGGTCATTTTTTTTAAACCAGGGGCCCAAATGACCTACTTAACTGTACAGTTCCAACATTTTCTCCTTTTTATTTATATACAAATCAAATCATTTTTGACATTTAACCAGTTTTGCCTTTTTTTAAGTTAAACTTTATTCTGCGGTAGTTGTAGACTCACACAGCTTTGCTTTTTTAAATTACAGATACATAAGAATAAATACAGCCTCCAAAAATAACATGCTGGTTTAAAAAGTAATACTACCATATCATGTTGTCAAAAGTTTAAAAAGAAATAGCCCAATCTATTTTCTTTTTTTCCTCAAAAAAGAACATATATTTCATAGTGAGGCTTTATAGAGAAAAAAGCTAGGTAGGTAAAAAGAAAATAATGACAATCACATGGGATCCTACTACTAGTTGATGTTTCCACCTTGTTTTTTGTTTGTTTTATTTCTTCCTGTGTGTTGTGTGGGAAGGGGGAAGGAGGCAGTTGTAGTGGTAATAACCCCACTAAAAAAATACCAATAACATTTTCTCAAGAATAAACTGGCCCTGGCTGGTGTGGCTCAGTGGATTGAGCGCCACCCTGTGAACCAAGAGGTTGCTGGTTCAGTCCCCTGTAGGGGCACATGCCTGGGTTGTGGGCCAGGTTTCCCTTTTGGGGGAGGCGAGAGGCAACGAGCTGATGTTTCTCTCACACATCAATGTTTCTCTCCCTCTCTTTCTTCCTCCCTTCTCCTTTCTCTGAAAATAAATAAAATCTTAAAAAAAAAATACACTGTACATTTAGGACCTGTTAATCAACAGTGAAAATACTTGTGAATTTCATAATTTGATAGGAATACCATCTATTTTAAGAGCTTTGGGGAGTACGAACACAATTTCACCTCACACCGTGACACAGGTGCTCAAGATCCAAACAGGCAGCCACAGGAGAGCAATACTCAAAGCTACTGCAGATGGGAAGCCTTTAAGCCTTTAAGGACACAGTAAAGACAGTGAACAGTAAGGAGTGGTGACATAATTAGGATGACACCTGAGAGGTGTACCTCTCTTATTTCTCAAAGAACAAAAATGTTTTCCTAGAGTAGGCAGTGGAATTCAATTTTCCTTATTACCAACTTAGAAAAGAAACTTTGGTTGTTTATATGTTAGTTTAATTAGACCTCAGTTGCTGTTATGATAAATCTCACGTTTCAAAAGTGCAAAAAACAAGATATAGGAGTTCAAAAGCGTCAACAGGCTATAATGCTGCATTGTACTAGATTAAGCTTCCAGTTACTATGCTCTCATTACAAGTACCTTGTAATTGTAGGCAGCAGGTTGGAGAAACACTAAAAATGTTGTTGTAAATCCCAAAAGAAAAGGACAAAATTTTATAGGCAAAAGTAATAGAAACTTAGGAATCTAAGCTTTTCTTAAGGAATTTAACTCTGCATTTGAGATTCTTAAATCCTAGAGCAGTAGTTCTTTCCTTTCCCCTGTATCTCATGCTTCTTCAAACTTCTGCAGCACTGAGAAGGCTTTACCTGTGAAATCTCATGTGTCATAACTGAATGTCATCCTATTTGCTTTACTATTTTATTTTCCACTGTCTGACTCTGTAGGCACTTCTTTGGGGTCAGAAGTAGAAATTTAACGGTTTCTGACTGATTAGGTCTTGGAGTACCTAATCATGTAATTCTAAAGGCAGGACACAGAACACAGTATTATAGAAATATCTATAGAACAAAGTATTATTTTCCACTCAGTAGGGATCTTTAGAAGAATAATGACCTGGTATTATTAAAAATACTTTGAAATTAATTTAAGTATTCTTAAAAAGAAACCTTTCTATGGAAAACAAACAAAGCAAAATTTTTTGTTTAGCCAAAAGAACATGCCCAAACAAAAATGCCATAATTTACCTCGATAGTAGGCCTTTGTTATTGCATCAAATTCCTCTTGACCTGCCGTATCCCATAACATTAGTCTAACATCTTCATCATTAACTCTGAAAGAAGAGATAAATTTATTTCATATGTAAAGGAAATGTCATTAGTAATAGAGCTATTTTTCACTGATGGAAGTATTATAACAACATTGTTGGTTTCGCTCTGAAAGAGTCTGAGTACTTTTAAGTGCTGATGCAATTACCAACTGTGAAAGTAAGGGTGAAAGACATTCCCCCAAAGCTATAGCTTTAAACACAACTTGCGTTTACCTGGCATGTTTTTCCCTTTGACAGTAGTCACAGATAGCGGTGGCCTAACACTAGCAGTGCTGAAAAAGAGGAATTCCCTCAGGTCAGTGCTTGCTCCACTCTTGACAACATTCCATCAGGTGCTGGTACACAAGTAATAAGAGAGGAAGGCAGCAGCTTACCTGCTTGGTTGCCCTTTAACTCAAAAATTTACTCTATTTTGTTATATGGTCCATTGTCTCATTCATGGTGATATTCTATAAAGTCGCAGCAAACACTGAAATAGCAAACACTGAGCTATTGCTCTTAGGGAGAAATACAGGGTTAGATTCCCCCCAACCCCTGGTTATATTTTCATCAGCTCAACAATATATAATCTTGTTTTTTGTGTGGTTCTCTTTAAAGACATCTTATTTAATGTATGTTGTTAATTCATTAACATTGAGCTTAGTGCTGTATAGCCTACGGCACTATAACTATGCCTGAACAAAGCTCAGCTAAAACATTTATTTTCTCTGTAAGGCACATCACACACAGCCTTCTTGTACTTGGGATTGCTAGACAGCATTTCAGCACTATGTTTGGGGGCCATTTTAAACAGTGAAATCACCAACAAAAGGCACAAAAAATATGGCATAAAAACAGAACATGAAAAGGACACTTGTTTACCACATGAGAGATGAAATAAAGAGGGTCGCCTTATTCCGCCCAGGCTGGAAATGTGTGTATAGGGTGACTTAAATTTTTTGCTGCTCTATGCATGTCCATGAATGACCACCAAAGCACCGGGAGTATTGATTCTGGGGTTACAAATGCCTTTTAGCAAGTATGTGAATTGGCAAATACCGAATACACAAATAATGACAATCAACTGTATACTTAAAATATTAATTTGGTACAGCCTGGCCAGTGGCTCAGTTGGTTGGAGCATCATCCCATACACCAAAAGGTTGTGGGTTCAGTTTCTGGTCAGGGTGCATTTCTCACAATGATGGTTTTTTCCTCCCTGTCTCCCTTCCTTTCTCTCTAAAAATCAATAAATATATCCTCAGGTGAGGATTAAAAAAATAATTAATTTGATTCCAATAACAAGTACAAAAAAAAAATCATCGAGACTTAAAATGAATCCTCTTAAATAGCTAAAGGAAGCAAATACAAAAATATTTTTAAAAATAAAATAACAGCATACAAACTAAAAATTCAAGAATCTATATAACAATGAACATAATTATCTTTGATGCTAACATCTGGGTTAGTTAAGTCAGATTTATTTGATGTTACTTATTTCAGTAATACAGTTCAGTTTGTCTCTTACAATTTAAGATATCCTAAAAAGTTCTAAGGACTAATAACAAAAAGTGTTACTTTGATGTGTTTTAGAATACAATTGGATTTCCTGAAGTCAAATTTCCTTTCAATAGAAGTATTTCATTCAAATCTGCTTTCTCTTATTTCTTTAGAGTAAAAACAAATATTAATACTCTAACTTCTGTACAGTCTTGCCCAGTTTTAAAAAGAGAAGACATTCTAAACAAAAGGATCTCATAACATAAGAGATGAGAACTATTCTGATAGACAAGTAACTGTCCTTCAAAATAAAACAGTGGATGGAAATCTCTCTAGTCAACCATCAGTTCATGTTTAAGAAGTGCCTAAAGTACCACCAATAAATATAAAACTGATACAAGATAAGACGAAAAGGGATGGGGAAGGCAAATAGGAAAAAAAGAAAAAGACATGTGAGAGGAAGGGAAAAGAGATAAAGGAGCGGGGGTTGGGGGAAACAGAAGGATAAAGATACACAGATCATAAGTAATTGAAACCCACCAACAACTACCTCATGATCTGCTAGATGCCTAACCTTGGACTGTAAAGTGTTGGACACAGTTCACAAATCAAAACCAAGAGGATAAAATGGTCAAGTACATACTGGATTTGTCGCTCCAAAAAATCAACTCCAATGGTTTTCTTATAATCTTTTGTAAAAATGCCTTTGCAATATCGCTGAATCATACTTGATTTTCCAACGGCTCCATTCCCGACAACCACCATCTTGATGGCCACTTCCATATCTTCCTCCAACATTTCTGGAGTTGAAGAGGTTTCTGTACCAACTTTAATTCCAGGGGATCAGATCTTCTTTCTTAAATCTGTAGTTTAAAATGAAAATAAAATTATATTTTTCATGACATAGCTATACAAAGTAAAATAGGCTATAAATGTTTTATCAAGGAATAATTATATTGCAAGAATTTGTTTCCATGATGAAGCCCCCATCGCCCTGCTGTTTAGCTAATGTAAATTCTTTGAAAGGAAGGGCAACAGTATCATTCTTTTTTTTTAATCCTTATCAACAGCACAATGTATGACATCCAGGTAGCAATACATGCCTGGATTACATACTTTTGCCTTTCACAGAGACCAAGACTATGGATGGTTAGAGCTGCAGCCTGATTTAAAGTTGCATTTACCAGTTCTGTACTCTTAATGAAGTTATTGCTTAACCTGTTTAAGCTTCAGTTTTCTGAAGATGTTTACCTCACAAGATTGTTGATCAGTGATACTTAATAAAGCACCTAGCATAGTGAAAGTTAAGCATTCAAAAAATGGTAGGTACATACAACATAATAAATTCTCCATAGTTACCACCAAGTGGGCAACAAACATAAAATCTAAAGAAACTGCTTTTCAACCTCACAATTAAGAATAATGTCCCCATAAAAGCACCCCAAAGAAAGGTTTCGTATAAAATGTGCAACTGCATGACAGCAGCTGGCTCTTAGTTACAATGCTTTAGTGTTCAGGTGACAATGAATCCTCCACAAATAATCTTATACCATGCAGTCTTTAGAATTTAGTTGCAGATCAGATATTGTTACTTATATAATGAAAATAACAGAGCATGTACTATTTGCATTTTAGACTAAAAAGAACAGAAAGTCAACTTCTTCATATTTCTTCTTAAAATAACTAGTTAAGTTCCTATCTACTTAGCTATTACATTCCAATGACCTTAAATGAAAAATCCATCGATACCACTATACAAAGTCTGCACTGTGAAGAATGTTCCTTTCTTTGTTCCTAACGAGGTTTCAGTAATTGTCCCCAGCTTTATAAGCTGGCATCATCGGAAGAATCACCTAGAAGCACTTGTAAAAGTATTGACTCTAGGTCTCCACCTCAGACAAAATTAAATAATTTACAAAACCCCAAAACTGAGAACATCAGAACAAAAGAAAGAACACAGTAGATGCAAAAATACGGGTAAATAAACAGACTTCTTCTTGACAGTTGAAACAAAAACTATAACACTGTCCAATGTGGTTTTCAATATATGTAGAGGATATATTTAAGACAATTAATACAAATGAAGAGGATAATGAGGTGTAAAGCAAGGTAAGGCTTCTATACTTCACTTGAACTGGTAAAATATTGGCACCCAATAGATTCAGATAAATTATAGATATATCGTAATACCCAGAGCAATCAATAAAGAGGTTTCACAAAGAGATATACTCTAAAACACTACAGAGAAAAACAAATGGAAATTATAAAAACAAAACTATCAATCGAATGAACATGGAGAGACTTGTCTACATGACAACAGCAGAATATACTTCTTTTAAGCACCCACTGAACATATACCAAGATAGAACATATATTAGTCCATAAAATAAACCTCAGGAGACTTAAAATAATGGGATCACAGTGGACTCAAACTAGAAATCAGTAACAGAAAGATAATGGAAAAATCCCCAAACATTTGGAAACTAAAAACATAGACTTCTAAACAATTTGTGGGCTAACGAAGAATCTCAAGAGAAATTTTAAAAAGTAAATGAACTGAATGAAAATGAAAAGATAACATGTCAAAATTTGGGGGACACAGATAATGTGCTGAGAGGGAAAATTTACAGCAGTGAATGCTTACCTTGGGAAAAGAGTCTCAAATCAATAATCTGAGCTAATACTTCAAGAAAGAAGAGCAAATAAGCCCAAAGTGAGCAAAAGGATGGAAATAATAAAGATAAGAGCAGAAATCAATGAAACTTAAAAACAGAAAAATACATGAAACAAAAAGCTGGGTTTTTGAAAAGATCAATAAAATTGACAAACGGGAAAAAAAACACAAATTACCAATAGCAGGAATAAGATAGGGCTATTACTACAGATCGTGCAGACTCAAAAGGATAATACAACAAACAACTCTACACACATAAATTTGACAACTTAGATGAAATAGATCAATTCTTAGAAAAGTATTAACTACCACTACTCACTCACTATGAAATAGATAATTTGAATAGCTCCATAACTATTGAGAAAATTGAATTTGTAACTAAAAACTCAGAAAGAGCCCTGGCCGGTATGGCTCAGTTGGTTGGAGCGTTGCCCCATAACTGAAAGGTTGAGGGACTGATTCCCAGTCAAGGCACATACCTGGGTTGTCAGTTCGGTCCCAGGACCAGCTGCATATGGAAGGCAATTGATCAATGTTTCTCTCTCTCCCTTCTTTCTCTCTCTTTCTCTTTCTCTCTCAAAAAAATAGAAAAGCAATGGGAAAAAACTCAAAAAGAAATGTCCCGACTAAGGTGATTTAATCAAAGAATTCAAAAACTTTTCAAGAATTAACACCAATGATACACAATCTCTTCCAGAATATATAAGAGGAAACACTTTCCAATTTATTTTATAAAGCCTGCATTATCTTGATACAACACCATACAAAGACAGTATTAAAAGAAAAAAAACAGACAATACCCTTCATGAACACAGATGCAAAAATTCTCAACAAAACATTTGTAAATCCGATCTAGTAATACATAAAAAGAATTACCAGGACCAAGTGGGCTGTATTCTGGGAAAGCAAGGCTAGTTCAATACTCAAAAATCAATCAGTATAATCCTCCACATTAATAGGGTAAAGAAGAAAAAACACATCACCATATCAATTAATGCAAAGAAAGCATTAGACAAAATTCAATATCTATTTGTGAGAAAAACTCTCAGCAAACTAGAAACAGAGGAGGATTTCTTCAACCTGATAAAGGACATCTGTTTAAAAGTCCTACAGCTAGCATCATAATTCTGAAAGACTGATCATTTTCCCCCTCATGGGCAATGTCCACTCTCACATCTCCTATTCATCATACATGAAGTTCTACCAGGTTAGTAGACAGAGAATAAAAAAAGAAAAGAAATGCTTAGATAAGGGGAAAAAAATAAAACCATCTGTAGCCACAGATGATATGATTGTCTATGTAGAAAACGCCAAGGAATAAAAAAATAAATAAAAATAAAAAATCCTGGAGTTAATAAGTGAGTTTAGTAAGGACACACAATAAAGAGCAACATACAACACTCAATTTTATTTCGATAGCCTAAAAATGTACAATTTGAAACTAAAAAGTTTTAAGTGACATTTAGTAGAGTCCCAAAAATATTAAATACTTTGGAATAAATACAATAAAGCAGATACAGGATCTGTATGCTGAAAATTATGAATGCTAATGAAACAAAGGCCTAAATAAATGGAAGACGCAGCATGTTCACAGATGAGATGTCTAAATAAAGTAAAAACAGCAATTCTCCCCAAATCGATTTATGGTCTAATGCAATTCTAATATATCAACAGGATTTTTTGTAGTTAGGAATGAGTTGATTCTAAACTTTATACAGAAAGGTAAAGGAACTAGAATAACTAAAACAATTTTGAGAAAGAATAAAATTGGAGGAAATCATATTACCTGATATGAATATACTATAAAGCTACATTAATCAAAAAAGTGTGATACTAACAAAGAAGAAGCTACGTAAATCAATGGAATAGAACAGAGGGCTAAAATTAGATCCACACACAAAAGTGCAAAAACAATTCAGTGGAGAAGAAAGCCTTTTCAATGGAAAAACTGGACATTGATATGCAAAAAAGTAAACCCCCTAAACCTCACACTTTGTACAAATAATTCCCCAAATGGATCACAGACAGAAATGTAAAACTATAATGTTTAGAAAAAAACTTTTAGAAGGTGAAAATCTTCGTGACCTGGGGTTAGGCAGAATTCTTAGACATGATAACAAAAGATCCAGAAAACAAAAAACATAAAAATTATACGTCAGCAAAATTAAAATATTTGTGCTGTGAAAGACTATTAAAAGAATGAAAAGACAAGCTACACGCTGGGAGAAAATACTTGCAAAACATATCTTGACCAAATAACTTGTATCCAGAACATATAAAGAACCCTCAAAACTCAACGTAAGCGAACAACTCAAAAAAATAGGCAAAACTCTTGGCCAAATATTCAGCAAAGTTTACGTATGCCAGATAAGCATACGAAAAGATATTTAACATCTTTAGCCATTAGTTAGACACTTTAAAACCACAGGATACCACTACATGTTTATTAGAATTGTCAAAGTGCAAAATGATACAGCCACTCAGTGTGACAATTTCTTAGTTAAACATACTTTACATGACCCTGCAATTCAACTCCTACCAATACCTTAGAAAAATGAAAACTTATGTTCTTTAAGAAAAAAAAAAAACCCTGTGGTTGCCGTGTGTGGTCCTTGAGGGGTGGGGTGCACGCTATGGCCAGGGGCCTGGCCTTGGCATGGCAGCTCTCCAGGGACTAGGGCACCGCCCTGTGCAGGAGCACCGAAAACATGGGCCAGTTGTTCTCATTTGGCATCAATGGTACTTTATATCAGGTGGCATTTATCCCTCCGAAACCTTTTGTAGAAATACTGACTCGCCTTGCTTGTAACTACTGATTCTGAGCTCATGAAATACCTAAAGTTACGTGGTGGAACAGCTAAAAGACTGGTTATACAAGTGTTCAGTTCAGAAACTAGTGGTAGTCATCTCAAATATTGAACGGGGTGAGGTCCTTGAATGATGGCAGTTTGATATTGAGTGTGACAAAACTGCCAAAGATGACAGTACTCCCAGAAAAAAATCTCAGAAAGCTATCCAAGATGAAATCTGCTCAGTGATCAGTGATCACCAGCTACAGAGACATTTCTGCCACTGTTGGAAGTATCTTTTCATTTGATCTGCTGATCCATACAAAGATTTGGTTGTACCTGAAAAATGGGAAGAGTTGGGACCACAGTTCATTATCAATGCTGAGCAAGTCAGTCTGCGTTCCTTCACTACTACAATCCACAAAGTGAACAGCATGGTGGCCTACAAAATCCCTGTCCTTAAATGAAGATGAGATGAGAACAAAAACTTAATTCTCAAATGTGTGTTCCCTGAAACCAAGTCAAACTCTAGTTCGTGATATATTCCATTGATTAATTTTTAGATGGAAAAAACTTAACATTATACTGTACTGAATTGTGCATAATTGTTCCATTTTGGGGTACCTGTTTGACTTTCCATAGAGTTGACATAATTTTTGCATTCTCTTCAAAAGGGAACCTGCAGATGACATTAGCAATGTCATGTCATTTTCTTTGAAGGTGGTAACTAGATGGGAAAACTTTTGCTATAGAGCTAAATGCCTTTGTAATCAGACCTTTTGGTCAAGTAGCCTGACTCAGAATGTAGGTAAATATGAAACACAGCAAAAGAAGTCTGGATATTCAGAATTTTTGTTTAGGTCCTAAAGTAACTGATAATCCGCAATAATAAAATATTGCTATTAGGGTTTTTTTGCCATTTATTTCATTTGTATATATAGTTTCCATATTGAAAAAATCTCCAATTATTTGATTTAATGTATATAATTTACACTTAGAAAGCTACTGCTATTTCTACTATTTAAATTTTGGTGATACAGAATTCTTAAAAATGTCTTTTTGTGTTTTATAAAATCAAGTTTTAAATGACAATGTTAAATAAAGTTAAATGTGTATGTTTAAAAAAAAAAACAAACCTGTACACAAATGTTTATAGCAGCTCTATTCACAGTCACCAAAAACTAGAAACAATTCAAATGTCTTTTGAATTGTAAAAACAAACTGGTATATCCATCTCATGGAATACTACTTAGCAATAAAAAAAATTGTCGATACATGCAACTTGGAGGAATCTCAGAGATATTATGCTGAAAGGAGTCAGCATCAAAAGATTATGTATTACATGATTCCATTTACTGTATATGACATTCTAAAAATGCGCAGTACAGACGGTCCCAGGCTTACATGGTTTGGCTTACAATTTTCAGCTTTATGATGGTGTAAAAACAATAGGAATTCAGTAGAAACCATACTTCAGTTTTGCATTTTGACCTTTTCTCAGGCTAGTAACGTGCAGTATGATATCCTCTTGTGATGCTGGGATGCAGCGAGGACCACAACTCCCACTCAGCCAGGAAGTCAGGAGGGAAACAACTGATACCCTACCATATAGTATGTATTAAATGCGTTTCAACTTCTTTTCTTTTTTTTTTTATTGATTTTTAGAGAGAGGGAGAGGGAGAGTACGGGGGAGGAGAAGAGGGGAATAGGGAAGGAGAGGGAGAGAGCGGGAGAGGAAGAGAGACACAGAAACATAGATTTGTTGTTCCACTTATTTATGCATTTACTGGTCAATTCTTGGATGTGCCCTGGCAGGGATCCAACCCACAACCTTGGCTTATGGGGATGATGCTCTAACCAACTGAGCTACCCAGCCAGGGCCTTGACTTATTTTCAGCTTACAATGGATTTATCAGATCCTAACCCCACCTTAAGTCGAGGCACCGGCTGTGATTGCTGAGTAGGGGAAAGGATATAAAAGGACAGCATGAGTTCTGGCTGGTGTGACTCAGTGGGCTGAGCGCTGGCCTGTGAACTAAAGGGTCTCCAGTTCGATTTCCAGTCAGGGCACAGGCCTGGGTTGTGGACCAGGTCCCCAGTAGGGGGCATGCGAGAGGCAACCACGCATTGATGTTTCTCTCCCTTTCTTTCTCCCTCCCTTTCCTTGTCTAAAAATAAATAAATAAAATCTTTTAAAATAAATAAATAAAAATAAAAAGGATAGCATGAGTTTTTTGGGGGGGAGGTGACTAAACTATTCTATATATTGATTGTCATGGTGGTTACATGAATCTAAAATTCATAGAACACAACTCCAAAAAAATTTTACTGTATTTTAAAAATAATAAAATTTGAAGAAAAAAGTACAGATTTTAACACAGGGAGTATAACGTTTGTGACTGTCGCTACGACTCTATAGTCTTAAAGCACTGTATCAAAACAATTAAGTTCTTAGAAAATAAGCATAATTCTGAGTACAATAATTAACAAACTTGACAGTAACTCTCTGCCTACTTTTTACTCCAAATTTAAAAGATTTTGTCAACCAATGCAATCTTATCCATTAGAAAAGAGTAACTCACTGATTGAAAGGATTATTTTGTTTTTGTTTTTTTTATATTACAGAGTGTACTTAGGATTATATTCACACCTGCATGTTAGGAGTTATATAAAAGCTAGAGAGGTATACAGCCCCTTTGAGAGCCTACTGCTACTTGATGGCAAAGTTTACTACTCTCCTACACACCCTCAGGTTCCTCTGCCTGGGAGTTGTCTAGGGCTCCCCGGTTCGAGTAAAGTAATTCTGTGGTTTCCAGTGTCAATGAAAGAGTGCAGCCTGGCTCATTCATATTCCACCAGTCTGAGCGAGAAACTAGCGAAGGGTGGGGCCGCGGGTTACGAGGGGGCCCGCCGCGGGGACCAGCTGTTCCCCATCAAACCTTACCCGGGCTCTTAATGCCCCTTAGCTCGTGTCCAGCCCCTCCGGGGTCGCCCCCTTCCCAGTCTGGGGACCTGCGGAGAGCAACCAGCCAGGAGCTCTGCCAGACTGGAGGCGCAGCGCCTCGCCCGAGCTCCACCTCGCGCATTCCCGCCCAAGGGGCAATTCCAGGCACCCACACCCAGGAAGACCAGACCTCTGGGAGCTGGGAGGGGGCGCCGGGCAGGCGCTGCCGCCCACCTCCTGCAGCTGGAACTTGGACCCCGCGCTCAGAGGCGGGGAAGTGGGCGCTCGGCGGCCTGGGCCGGGAGATGGGAGCCCGGGCCTGGAGGCCCCTGACCCCCAAAGTCCTCTCCAGTCCCCAGAGAAGGGCACATCCCGGGACCCCGAGGACAGGCGAGTCCTTCCCCGGGGGAGATGGAGAAGTCCTCAGCCCCTGGACAGGGTAAGTGCAGCGCCGCTACCTCGGAGTGCGAGCCACCACTCACCGTCCCCGCCGCCGCGGACCCACAGCCCGGCAAGACCGGCTCCTCTTGGTCGCGGCGCAACCGCTGCCGCCGCCGTCACCTCCTCCTCCTCCTCCTCCTAGCGCGCCAGCTCCTGCGGCGCGGCCGCCCAGCAGGCTCGCGCCCTCTTTCGCTCTTTTAAGAATGACTACGATTTTTTAACAAACTTTATTGGCAGTCAGGGCGCAGAACAAGCGGCTCAGCCGCAGCTCCGCCGGGGATGGTGGGGCGCGGGAGACTCGACTCCCCTCATCGGTGGACCGCCGCGTTGCCGAGCATGCGCCGGGCTTGGTCTGCGCATGCTCTGCGGGGACCAGGTCCCCCACCCGGCTCCACCCCTCTTTTGGCTGGCCCAAGAGACGTGGGGTCCTCTGCGGTCCCTGTGCCTCCGGGGACCCGGTGTGCAGTGGGGAGATCAGAGGCAGGCAGGAGCTCCTGGATCGTGGATTGGAGCCTAGTAAAGATAAATTGACCGAAAAAGGTCCTCATAAATTTTGCCTACACGGTGCTCAGACTTCCACAGCACTTAAAGGACTTTCCCCTCCTTGGACACATACCTTATTTTCTTGACCTGATGGCATCCAAGGGGCAAAGTGAGCAAAAATGTAGAGCAAAGTCGAAAACGCACTCACAGTCTACGCGTTGTGACTGGACAAAGTAGAAGTCTGCGATGGTTAATAATTCAGAGAACCAAACCAAAAATTAAAAGATTCCCAAAGGCAATCTAAATTTAGCTTCAGTTGCTTTTATATTTCAAAATAGAATAGAGGAGTAAAAACAAAAAACAAAAAAACAAAGGAAAATACCAAATATTGGCGAGGATATGAAGTAAATGAATTCTTCTACCCAACTACTGGAATGTAAAATGGACCAACTTGTTAAAAAACAAAAAAAAAATAGCACTATCTCCTAAATGAACTTTTGATTGTCCAGGTTTAATGGGAACAGAGTTTCAGTTTTCCAAGATGAAAAAGTTTTGAGGATGGATGGTGGCAATGGTCGCATAACAGTGTAAATGTACTTAATACCCCTGAACTGTACACTTAAAAATGGTCATAATGGTAAATTTTATGTTAGCATATTTTACCACATTTTTTTTTAAGTGGGGAAAAAAGAGAAAATCCAAGTACCTTAGAGAATAAATCTGAGGATTCAAACTTAAGAGAAACTTCTTGAAGAAGCCCCCCAAAACCGTTCCTTCCCCCCCTCTTCCATTTCCAGGGGATTGTTGTACATTCTCAGTGCAGTTGATTTTTTATTTGACTGAAAGCTGTACCCAAGGACACAGCAGATTTTTATGCTGTGATAAGGAAAATGTGATAAGGAAAGCCTACATGGAAACCTGGCCTTTTATTTTTTCCATTATTAAAATTTATCAAGGAAAAAGTTTATCAAGGGAATAATTTGAGTTTTTAGAGGCTTTGTTTAGCAAAGACCATACAATTCTTTTTTAATCTATCAAGTGGGATCTAAGTTAAATAAATCCTCTTCTGCTTTAAGAAAGAGAATGCTTTCCTAAATCGTAAAAGTTGACTTCCAAGTCACACTCTCTTACTTCTACTGCCTTGTATCCCTGAGAACTAAACATCACCATGTGTGGCTCCTCTCAAAGTCAGGCTGGGAAAAACAGATGATATCCTGACACAGACTAAATGTAGACTTTGATGTGTAATGTGATCATACAATTTATCATCCAACCAGGATACTTTTGAGAGTAAAAAGGGTGATGTTAATCACTCAAGAACAAAAGGCATACAATGGGACACATGGCCACCCTCGTAATAAGGCAGCTTGGAAAACTAAATTTCCCTGTGTGCTCTGCCCCTTGAAAGTCAAAAAAGCTTGATTAGAACAAAGCACCCTGGGAAATGTGGTTAGTACAATTTAAGAGGTAAAGAGTATAGGGCTGGGTCCTGACATGGAGACTCCTCCTTCCATGGGACACTTAACCAGACACAGAAGACAACACCTGAGGAGAGATTTCAGTTCCTATTAAGTCTGGGGTGGAGCCTCTCTCTCCCCAACAACTCTGGTTTCCAAAGACTGTGGAGCTGGCAGGGCCGTCCATTGGTTCACTGCCCTATTTTTCTTGGGTGTGGTGCTGCCTCTGCCACCTCTCATCACAGGTGTCCCCACTGTGGCTAATCTTTGGGGGATTCTGAGCCAGGTGCTGTTCCCACTCGACTTCAGCCAACTCGTACAGCTCCACAGTGGCCTGAGCATCTTCCACAGAGGAACGCCCACTTTTTCCAGCCTGGAGTACCAGTTCGGCAGCTTCTTGGTGAGATTCTTCAGAGACCTGATAGCGTTCTCTGGGAAGTCTTCCTTCCAGCTGAGAGGGGGCATATGGGAGGTGTCACAGGTGAGAGTCTTGGGGTGAAAGTGCTGAAGGGCTTTGAAGTAGTTGTGGATGGCATATCTCACCATTATCTTCCCTGTGAGTATCTTCAAGATCTGGCCCCGAGCAATCTTGAAGGGCGTAGCAGTCACCATTTGGTGCTTGCAGATGCCACTCCATCTGGTGTGGTAGTCCACAGTGTGGCCGGGGGTAGGGTGTACTCATCATAGAGCACACCTCCATTGTAGTTGATGAAGCTACATCGATCCAAAGAACTAACATGCCACTTGGGTCCTGTGCACACCACCCCTGTCAATTGCCATCATCTTCCTTGGCATCATCTGGGACGTTCCCAACCATTTATTCTCTGAATGAGCCGTAGTGGAGTTCTGTGAGGTGTTCTTCTGAGGAGGGTTCTTTTGGGGTCCCCTCTTGTGGTGAGGAGTTGGGTGGCTGTTTACCTTCGGAAGCGCACTCTGGAATGCCTCCAGCAAATCTGCTTTAGCCACAACGGAACCAGCCTCCTGGGAAGGGGCGGGGTCAGCCAAGGCACAGAAGCTTCTTAGTCCAGCCACTGCTCTGACCCACCGCTGCAGGCAGCAGTCTTCTTTTTGGAAGGCGGAGGGATTTTCGAAGTGTCATCCATCTGAGAAGTTTCCCGTCTTTGGAGGTTCTGAACGAAACTTAGGCACATTGCTAGGGGGCTGGTTCTTCTTATTCAGTAAGCATCTCCTTTCCAAGAGCTGTTGCTTCTTGACAGATTTTCGGTGCTTGGCATTTCCCTTTAATGCCTTTTGGAGGGAGGTTTGCCAAAATCCGGACTGAGGAGTACCGTAGACATGAGGATGGTAGATGGTAGGCGAACAGTTTGAAAAGAGTGGCTTACCAGTGAAAGGATAGAGAACTCATCCTCTTCCGAATCCCACAGACCAGCATCTGAAGGTTTGTAATATCCCCTCCCAGATGGGCTGGCTAACACCAGAAACGCCCAGAGCGGGACACGGATATCGGTGTGCATGTATGGCCCAGCCAGCAGGCACGCAGAGTGGAACGTGCTGGCCTACGCGTGCGCACGCCCAGGGGCCCTGCCTCTGGCACCAAGGCTAAGGCTGCGGCCTGAGCAGAGGCCGAGGCGTGAGGAGGGCGGGATGTGCCCCCCACTTGCAGTCCCTTTAGCCCTGTGGAGGTACAGCTTGAAGGTGTGGCGAGGTCGGGACAAACAGGAATTGCTGCTCGCTGGGCCCCACAAACCTGGCCTTTTAAATCCTGCAGTTGGTGCTGTAGCAAAAATGGCAATAGAATCAGTCTGAAGGGCTTTGGAAGAAACTTTACCTGCTCCGACTATATATGAGTTGCACAAAATTATATTAGGGAAAACATTCTGGAAAGTTATATTTTTAAGTCATTTAATGATTGTTTGAATCTGGTAGTTTTACTGAACCAGCAAAAAAAAAAATGTGCTTTGCTAGTTTCACTGTTTGACTCTAAAGAGGTAAATACTTTTCAGGGATCGTGAGTTGTAGATGAGTGAAATGATGAAAAACATTAAAGAAAAGTTAGGACATATTCTTAAGTAAGAAATCCTTAAAAATTTTACCACTTAGACCACTAGTCTGCAAACACATGTGAATGAATACATGGACATCAGGAAAACCCTTATAGAAACTGCCCTACGGTAGTCTCCCTTATGTGCAGGTTTGTTTTCCACAGTCAAATCTGGTCTGAAAATATTAAATGGAAAATTCCAGAGTTAAACAATTCATAATTTTTAAACTGTGGGCCATTCTGAGTAGCATGATGAAGTCTCGTGAGGTCCTGCTTTGCCAACCTGGGATGTGAATCATCCCGTTGTCCACATATCCACGCTGTATATCATCTCCACTGTTGGTTGGTCACTTAGTAACCACTTCAATGATCAAACTGACTCTCCCCATGATACAGAGAGATCCGATCAGATCACTGGGGAGGAAGAAGGAATGGCCTTAGGAAGAGGTTGCTCAAGATTCAAGATTCTGTGAAATATTCATGTTTTTTATGACCTAAAAAGAAGCTTTCCTAAAAAACAACAAATGCAGCACAATTTACAAAGAGCCAAGTGTTGGAAGCAGCCTAGGTGCCCATGGTAAACAGTCTAGGATGGGATTGGTGGGTGTGGAATTATGGGCCAGAAGATAAAAACAGGAGGAAGGCAAAGACTGGCTCTCTTTCTCTTCCTTGAGGATTCTTGGATGATCATGCTGCATGTAACCTGCATTTCTCAAAAGATGGTATATTAAATAGGAGAAGGAACTCCAGGCACAGCCTGAGATCTAGCTGGCCTGGCAGAGGGTGGCAGGGTTATTCTTCTCTGGGCATTCTAGAGGGGACGAGCTCTGGGGCAGAAGCTGCCATTCTTCCAAAATTGTGTAGTTTTTGTATCTTATGTTGTTTTAGTTTGTAAACTAACCTTATAGAAAGAAGACAATTAAAAACTAACAGGGGAAATGATAGGGGAACTCAAGAGTTAAAGATTTTAGCCTCTGTTGATAGGCTTAAGTGACTGATGCGTGTGGAAAGCTGTTATTCCAAAATTGTGTAGCTTTTGAATAAGGACTCCTTTCCTTTTTCGCCAAACCTCTGCCTCTGGAATTTTGCCTAGAGGGTGGCAGCAGACAGCAACGCCAGTACCAGAGTATTTGTGTTCAAGTAATCCTTATTTTAGTTAATGGCCCCAAAGCACAAAGGTAGTGATGCTGTTAATTTGGATATGCCAAAGACAAGCCATAAAGTGCTTCCCTGAAGTGAAAATGATACAGAGAGGTCTGACCAGATCACTGGGGAGAAGGAGGGAGGAGCTGTAGGAGGACTTTGCTGAGGCAATGGTGAACTGGCTAGGATGGGATTGGCTGAGAAGCTGAATGCCTCCAGAGCTCATGGAATTATAGTCTAGAAGATTTGGAATAAAAGAGGGCTGACTCTCTGGCTCAGAGGCTCCCAGGCTCCTGGACTCCCGGGCTCCTGGGCCCAGCCTAGGATCAGATCAGCCTGGCAGAGAGTGGCAGGGTTATTCTTCTTTGGATGTTCTATAGGGGATGATCTCTGAGGCAGAAGCCTGCCATTTGTCAAAAATCATGTAGCTTTTGTGTCCTGCGCTGTTTTAGTTTGTAAACTAACCCTATAGAAATAAGATAATTAAAACTAACAGGCAGAGCCCTGCCTGTTGTGGTGCCCTGGATTGAGTACCAGCCTACAAACCAAAAGGTTGCTAGTTCAATTCCCAGTCAGGACACATCCTGGGTTGCAGGCCACGTTCCCAGTTGGGAGCATGCAAGAGGCAACCAATCAGTGTGTCTCTCACATATCCATGTTTCTCTCCCTCTCTTTTTCCCTCACTTCCCCCTCTCTAAAAATAAATAAATTTTAAAAAATCTTTTAAAAAAACAAAAACAAAAACTAATAGGGGTGATGATAGGAGAACTCAGGTGTTAAAAGATTTAGCCTTAATCGATAGGCTTAAGTGATTAAAGCTGTACCTAAAGAGTTAAAGGGTTTAGCCTTAATTCATGGGCTTAAGTGACTAATGCATGTGGAAAGCTGTTATTCCAAACCTGTGAAGCTTTTAATAGACTCCTTTCCTTTGTTACCAAACCTTTGCTCCTGTAATTTTCCCTAGAGGGTGGCAGCAGGCGGCGGGACCAAAATTGCTATTCAGTAACAAAAGGTGAGTACAGTACAGTACAGTAAGATACTTTGAAACCCACATTCACATAATAGTATGTTGTTATAATTGTTCTATCGTATTATTAGTTATAGTTGTTAATCTCTTAGTGTGTCTAATTCATATATATAAACTAAACTTTATGATAGATATGTATGTATATTAAGCCCTCACTTAACATCATAGATAAGTTCTTGGGAAACTGTTAACTTTAAATGAAAATGATGTATAATGAAACCAGTTTTACCGTAGTCTGATTGATGTAAACAAGAGATAAGTTTCTACAGCATATTTCTGGTCACCAAAACATCAACAACCTTCTAAACAAAGACCCAAAACATTAGAAAGTTTAATAAAAACAATAAGATAATTATTTTCCAACTGCTTATTCCATTTCGGGGTCGAGGGTGACCAGAGCCTGTCCCAGAAACTCAGGGCACCAGGCAGGACCCCAACTTGGACAGGACGCCCTCCGATGGCAGGGCCACTCACACCCCCGACGCGTACTCAGACTGGCACAGTTCAGACATGCCAGTCCACCTCATGTGCACTCCTTTGGGATGTAGGAGAAAATCGGAGCACCCGGAGAAAGCCCACGCAGACGTGGGGAGAATGTACAAACTCCACAAAGACAGTGGCCCTGGCCAGGAGTTGGTTTTTCTTTCCCCTCAACATTATGATAAAATATCAAAATGACATTATTCAAGAACCTAGTGTATAGGAAAAACCATGGTATGTATAAGGTTTAGTACTATCTGTAGTTTCAAGCCTCTCAACTAGGGGGGTTGGAATGTATCTCCCACAGATAAGGGGGGCACTATAGTATTGGTCTAGACAGTAATAATCTAATAGTCTGTGAATCAAATCAACCACGCTGGAAAACTTTTTCAAATGTTTTCTAATAAGACATCAGAATACTGTTTTAGTTCTTAAAAGTCATTTCACCCTGGATCTTAGTGTCCTCGTGTAAAATATGGAGTTATCCACCTTCCAGGGTCATTCAAAAAAATATTTATTGTGCCAAGTACTGTGCCGGGCATTGGGTATTCAGTGATGGACTAATGAGATGTGATTTGCGCCCTCTTGGAGTTTATAGTCTGGTAAGAAAAAATATACATAGGTACATATATACATATATAGTTATAATTATATGAAGTAAAATAATTAATGTAATGAAAATATACAAAAGGAGGTTCTAATTTTAAATCTATTGGGGTGATATTGGTTAATAAAATTATATTGGTTTCAGGGGGGAGCTATAATTTAAATTGGAGAGCCAGAGAGGTCTTTCTGACAAAGTGACATTTAATCTGTCACCTGAAGGATAAATAAATTAGCTGGGTATAGGGAAAAAAGTTTTTAAGGAGAGGGAGCAACAAGTACAATGGCCTGAAGCAGGAAATAATTTGGTGGGTTCGAGGAATTGAAAGGGAGCTAGTGTGCAGAAAAGAGGGGGCAAGTGGTATAAAATGAAATGGCGATGGAGGCAGGGGACAGATCATGAAGACCTTCTGGGTCATATAAGTAATTTGGTTTATATCTCAACTATATCAGAGAAAGCCTTTGAAGGATTTTTAGTGCAGGGATAAGGAGCTCCACCTGAAAGATCTTTCTGGCTTCTGGGTAGCAAAAGTACAGTGTGGAAGAAAATGGGAGACCAGTGGAAAGCTGGTCCAGATGAGAGATGACGGAGGCTTAACTGAGGTGGTAACAGGAGTGATAAAAAGAATGAATGAAACAAACAAGTGGCAGTGAGGATGTGGAGGAAAGGGAACTCTCTTTTACTGTTGATGGGAAGGCAGTTTGGTGTAGCCACCATGAAAAACAGTATGGAGTTTTCTCAAAAAATTAAAAACGCAATGGCCTTTTGACCCAGTGATCCCACTTCTGGAAATATATCCTAAGAATTCAGAAATACCAATTCGAAAGAATATATGCACCCCTATATTACAACAGCCCAAGTGCTCATTAGTAGATGTATGGATAAAAGAGCTGTCGTATGTTTACACAGTGGAATACCACGTACCTGTTAAAAAAGAAGGAAGTCTTACCTTTTGCAACAGCGTGAATGCACCAGGAGATTATTATGCTAAGTGAAATAAGCCAGTCACAGAAAGACAAATAAATATAATCTCACTCATATGTGGGATCTAATGAACAAACTAAATTGACAAACAGGATAGAAATAAAGTCATGGATACATGGAGCAGACAGACAGCGGTAAGGGGTGGGGGGCGGTACTGGATGAAAGAAGGGATTAGTGAAAGAACGCATATGCATAACCCATAGACAAAGACAGCAGTGTGGGGATGGCCAGAGGGAAGGGGTGTGGGGCCTAGGTGGAGGTGGACAAAGGGAGGGGAAATGGGGACATCTGTAATAATGCTGACAATAATAATAAAGTTTTAAAAAAATAACAAAAAAAAAGAAGAAGAAGAAAAGGGGATGCATTATCTTTGTAATTTTGAAAGTAGAATCTATCGGACTTCCCTAAGGAAGGAACGTCAAGAATGACTCACAAGTTTCTTGAATGACCAGTTGAGATTCTGGTACCCAAGTCTGATGTGTGGATTTTCCCCCCACACAGCCAGGCAGTTCTTGAACACCAGCCGGATATCCTGCAATTCAACTCAATTCTTACACTGTCTACCTGGAGATGGCACCAGATTTTACAAGCTAAGGGTTCAGTCCCATAGGACAGTTCCCCCCAAGCCCTGTCACCCCACTTCAGATGCCAAATTCAAGTCCAGGTGATGGATTACCTGTGCTTCTGACAGACAACCAGCATGTTCCCAGGACCCTATCCTTGGGTTTGATTAATTTGCTAGAGTGGCTCACAGAACTCAGAAACATTTTACTTGCTAGCCTACCTGTTTTGAATAAAAGGCTGTAACTCAGCAACAGCCAGATGGAAGAGATGCATCGGACAAGGGGAAAGGGCTTGGACTTTCTATGCCTTCTGACAGCAGGCCATCTGGAAAGCTCTTCAGGGCAGTCCTTTGGGTTTTTTATGGGCCCTCATTACATAGGCATGACTGATCAAATCATGGGTGACTGAACTCAATCTCTAGCCCCTTTCCCCCTCTCCAAGGTCAGGGAATGGAACTGAGGGCCCTATAATCACGTAATTGGTTCCATTGGCAACGGGCTGCCGCCCTTAGGTGATTTAGGGGGCTTTGCAAAAGCCATCTCACTGACATAACAAAGGACAACTTTTTGGCTTTCATCACTTAAGTAATCCAAAGGGTTTTAGGAGCTCTGTTTCACAAAGGAGCTGGGGACAAAGACCAAACATATATTTATTAATATGTATCACGATATCACACAACCTTCCTCATAGGGTCACTGTGGAGCTAGTATAAGTCCTAGGCGGTGTGAGTCAGGAAATATTCAGTTCATTCTAGATTCCTTTTTGCTTTGTCACAGATTGTTCTGGTCTCAGATGGGCTAATCAGTACCATCACATACACTTCTGGATTTAGGATCAACAAAGGAATTTCTTAGACCATAATGATCTTTCTTTTTTTCCCCTTCAGTGCTCAAGTCTTCCTCATATATACATTTGCTTTTCAAATGTCTGGCCTGTTTGTGCAACTCCGATTTTTAAGGACTTCACCGATGGCACAAAGGAGTGCATCTGTGTGGTATTCTTTCTTGTACATCGATTGGAACATTTATTTATGTATCACTTCAATTTTCTAACATTTAATGTATTTTCAAAAACATATTCACAATCACCATTTTGTCAACCACTCATTTATTTAAATTCCTCTCAGTGCTCTCATAAAATAAGTAGGGGAATATATTGTATGATTAACCTGTAGTTTTAGATGCAGACAAAGTAAATGAAGGTCACATGCCCTGCACGTAAATTAGGTACAAGAAAGAATCCAATTCTCTTGATGACCAGTTTTAAATCTAAACTCATTCAGTTGTCCATTACCTGGACTTGCAATTATTAACTCATGTACAATGATGGGAACATGTTCTAGTTATGCTAACAAATACTTGATGTCCACAACAGAATTTTTTTTCTCAAATACTAGAGTCCTTTGCACATTAATCAGCAATTGGGGCTTTGTATCTAAAGCAAGTTTAAAAATTGAGTTGCTATGGGACAAAAAAGAAAGAAATTGGGGGAAGGGGTTGTAGAAATGTATAAAGAGTTGATTCAATAATGAGATATACATGACAATATTATACTGATACTTTATGTGATGTTGAAGGGTCACAGATAGTAGTATTAGAATTTAAAAGACACTGTAGCAATGGAATGCAAAGAAATGTTTACAAATAGACATATCTCCAGAAATGCCAATGACATTGCCTTTGATATATTTCTTTTTCTCTAGCTGCTTTCAAGAGCTTTTCTTCTCTTTACTGTTCTGTAGCATCTGAGTGTGGACTGTCTTCATTTAACCCACAATATTTGCTGTGCTACTTTAACCCTGTCTTCCTTCAATTCTGGAAAATTTTCAGCCATTATCTCTTCAAATATTGCCTCTAACTTATTCTTTCTATAATATTTTCTTCTTCTGGAATTCCTATTAAAAGAAGTTGCCCTTAACCTCTCATATTTTTCATATCTTTATAGCTTCACTATGTGTGATGACATCCTTCAGTTTGCTAATTTCCTCTCCGACTATTCTGATTCTATAGTTTAAATTTGCTCGTTGAGTTTATAATTATAGTAACTATATTTTTAAATCTCCAGATGTTTACTGTTTTGTTAAAAAATCTCTATTTTTCCTGTAGTCAAATTATTTTATTCATTATGCCTTTATATCTTTCTTTACATTGTTTTAATATTTTGGACATCATTTTATAGACCCTGTTGGATTGTCCCATTATTTCTAATTCTCTTTCTTTGCTGCATTTGATGACTCTCCCTTGTCACATGTCCTTGTATGATTTCTAATTTAGGAATGTGAATTGGTCTTTACTGTGGCTGTTTTCCATGAGACGTCCATATGCTCAGCCCCTGTTCAATGGTTTGATATCTTCTTTTGATGTTTGCTTTTTCCAAATCCAGAGTTTGAGAATGGATCTGGAACCAGTATTTATGTTAAATTTTCACCTTGTAATTCTCATATCATGTAGATAGTATGACTTCAGAAACCACCCCCACCCGTGGTATAGGTTTGGGGGCTTGATTCTTTCCAGAAACATTTTCTCCATTCACGACCCTAGGGCAGAGATTTTCAACTGGTGTGCCACAAGAATTTTTAAAACATGCTATACCCGACTATTTAGTCGGGGGCACTGACCTCCTTTCCCTTAGATTGTCAAATAAAAAAATGATAACAGCCAATACAACAGTAGCTGTTGAGTGTGAATGAATCAAACTTATCCCTATTTTTTTTTGTCAGGTGAGCCGAAAATGTAATATATTTTTTGATGTGCCACAGAAATTTGGTAATTAGTTTATGTGTGCCATGAGATGAAAAAGGCTGAAAATTGCTGCCCGAAAGTATGGCAAGCTTCGTTGGCGTTTCACTCTTCCTCTGGACAGAATGTTTCTCCCTCCGTTTTCACCACATTGGCAGCATTTCTAGTGCCTCGTCTTTATGTCGGTGTTTCACTCCCAGCTCCCTCTTTCATCTAGACTGGTACACATCTTCAGTCCCCTGGGGACATCCAAGCTTCTGTTTTGAACCTCAGGTGTGGCATTTTCCTGAACTGCCAAGGCCCCTGGTGATTCCTATTCTTTCTCTTCATTAGGTTATTTTGGGGGGGGCGGGGGGGGTCATTGGTATAGCTTATCCAACTTCGTATGTTTATCCAAGCTTGTTTCAGCCAGTGTGTATACAGTAGAAAGTTAATATCAGCTCAGTTAGATTTGTTATAAGAACAGGATGTATTTTTTATATCAAATTAATTCTGGTCTGAGCCCTCACTTGCTAGGGTTGTAAGATACCCACGAGTTCCCTTCCTTTTCCCACAGCTGCCAAGAGTATTCAGAGGCTTGCACTGTTTAGAACACTAGGGCAAAGACCGCTGGCTCTCAGGCAATTGTAATCATCACCGAGATGTGCATTGCCTCAGTTCATTTAGTCTAGTTGAATAAATCCACATCCTTTATGACAGGTTTGGTCATATGTAACTTTTACCTCAGCTTGCAGCAATCTCTAGGAAGAGAATCCAGCCTTTTCGATTGTAAGGACCTACCCCTTTGTGAGAATGGCAGGGATACTTGAAAGCCCATGGGTGCATTTTTGGGCTATCTTAATGGCTGGGGTATGCTATTGTTAGTGCCTCGAAATCAGGGCTACCCAATGAAACTTATACAGAAAGGCCATCAAACTTCTCTTTGCGAAGCATTGTCTATTCCATCCATCTCTGGATGGTCCAATTTAATTCCCTCTGAAGGGCTGTACTTAAATTTTTTTAACTTCTTTTCTAGGTGTCTTAACTGAGACTGTCATAACAAAATACCATAGACTAGGGGGCTTAAACAACAGCCACTTATTTCTCACAGCTCTGAGGCCTGGAAGTCCAGGACATTTTGAATTGTTATCTCTGGCAGAAATTTCAGATACATTCTCGTCTTACTACCAATTTGTCTCAGGGAAATTTTCTGAGATGGCTTTACAGATGGGTTAATTTCATGAATTTTATGTTCCTTTTTCTGTCCTTTCTGAAAGTAAGAATGACATGTTTATTTATTCTTACAACATTACGAGTTCCATAATGTGTAAAATGTTATGAGTGGTACAAAGACACATGAAACATTATTTCTGAATATATTTAATCCTTGAGTTTTATTTAGACTATATGCTATATGAAAACTTAAAATAGCTTTTGTAATTGTAAAAGTACAACATTCATCAGGTAAAAATTCCAACTGTATGCAAAATGGAATAAAACAAGCAGGAAATGTCTATCCTCTCCATATACCCTCCCCTGATTGCTGTCCCACTCTCAGGAATAACATCTATTAACAATGTCTTACGTATCCTTCCAGAATTTTTTGTGTATGAATATATAGGGTAGGCAAAAGTAGGTTTACAGTTGTGAGTATGAAAAACAGAGTTTATATTCTTGTGTTACTATTAATTTGTATTTCTTCCATCCAAACAACTGTGAACCTACTTTTGCCTACCCTATATATATTGGATCCCGTACCAAATGCTCTATACATCCATAAAATGGTAAGTAATTATCCTCGACTTGAAGAATGGGCTAAATTTCATTTAAACACAGATGAATTGTTCATCAGGCCAGGGTGGGGAGAAGAGCTCGCTGGCGAAAGTTCTCTAATGTATCTGGACTCAGAGAATTTTAATGGTGATGATGTTGAAAATTTGTAAAAGTGTAAAAACAGTTTGAAAATCAGGTTGTAAAGTTATATTTTCCTTCTTGTACAGAACTCCAGAAAGACCCAGCCCTGCTGAAATTTTGATTTTAGCCCAGTTAGATTGATTTTTGGACATCTGATCTCTAGAATGGTAAGATAACTAATTTGTGTTATTTTAAAAACACTAAATTTGTGGTAATGGTTATAGCAATAATAGGAAATTACACTTTGCTATGGTAAAGACTATTTCTATTTTATTATTGCTATAAGAATAAAATTAGTTGCCATTAATTTAACACTGCTATATGGTAATAACTATATCAACTGTCTTACAAATGATAATTTATTCTTTACAACAACTCTATGAAGCGATTATTATTCCTTCCCTTTTTATAGTGGAGGAGGAAAATGAAAATTAGAGAGATAAATTTGTCAAATCACATATTAATTAGTGGCAAAGCCATTTTCTATCACAGTTTACAACTTGTATATTCATATAGCCTAGACATATGAAGATCTGCTAATTTTCATTACACTTTACAATCGTATATGCATAAGTAGATTTGATACTGTTTTATATAGGCAGTTATATTTTTATGTAGGAATTAATAGTGTTATGAACATTTTCACATATAAGTGTTCAAACATATTGATTTCCCACTGATTTGATGCATTTGTTTTATAAATACAATTAAAATAATAAAGAATAATTATTTATTGTTTTAAATCAAACATCTAATTTCTCACCTGAAATTATTGGGAGGGAAGTATCCTGATAGACTGGTTCAATAATGTTTTTAATGTATTCTTGTTGTATGGTTTCATCCAAAAAAAATGAGGAATTTAAAAATATGAAGAAAAGCTTTTGAATTGGGATTATGTACTTAGTAAGAAAAAAGAGATAAATTAATGACTTTCAAGTACTGTAAAAAAGGCTTATACAAAGGGAATTCTGACCAACAATTTTTTATTTTTATTTTTTGGGGGGTAGAGAGAGAGAGAGAGAGAGAAATTAAGAAAAGAGAGAAAGAAAGAAGGAAAGAAAGAAGGAAAGAAAGAAAGAAAGAAAGAAAGAAAGAAAGAAAGAAAGAAAGAAAGAAAGAAAGAAAGAGAAAGAAAGAAAGAAAGAAAAGAAAGAAAGAAAGAAAGAAAGAAAGAAAGAAAGAAAGAAAGAAAGAAAGAAAGAAAGAAAAAGAAAAAGAAAAGAAAGAGGGAAACATCAATTTGTTAATTGGGGATCAAACCCACAACCTTGGTGTATCTGGACGATGCTCTGAGCAACAGAGCTACCCAACCAGGGCTTGACCAACCATTTTTTATTAAAGTAAATTAAAGTTGAAGGATTTAGCTTGGTTATGTCGACTATTAAGAGCTAGAATTATCTAATGAAGTAAGTTGAGCAATCTCCATAAATGAAAATATTAAATAAAAAAATAGCTTACTATCCATGCTGAATGCCAGCTTGAATGTAGCAGTTGTCATAAACAGTGTTTTTATTTTCCCAATTTCTTACATATCTTAGAATTCAAATTTTCATGTATTTAAAAGACCGACTCACTTAAATATATTTTTTAAATTATTTTTAATTGGTTAAGAGAAATCAAAGGCTAACTTTGCTTTCTCCGCGGTTTTTGTATTGTACTGTGTATAACTCCTTTATAACTCTTATCTTTAAAAATGTTACTCAAAATTTTCTACTTCTAAACAGTAATAAAGCAAAGTTATCTCTCTATTAGATCATGAGAAAAAAAGTCAAACCATCTTGATATTTTTTATTATGGCATTTATGCAGGTTATAAATTACACTGATTAGAGAAGATTATAAACAAACATTTAAAATTAAAATATGTATGTAATACTTATTGCTGAGAGAAATTAAAGAAGACTTGAATAAATGGAGATATATATGATTGGAACACTGAATATGATTTGTTATCAGTTTTCTCCAAATGTAATTTCAAAGAATATCCCAACAGCCTTTTTTTGTTGAAAATTTCAAGCTGATCTAAAATTTATGCAAAGAACCCAAGATAGCCAAAATAATTTTGAAAAGAACAATGTTGAAAGACTCTCTGTTTTTAAGACTTTTAATAAAGCTACAATAAAAACACATAAAGCATTGAAACAGAATAGAATCTATAAATAAACCCACATAAATACGGGCAATTGCTTTTTTCAAAAAAGACTCCAAAACAGTTCAATAGAAAAAGGGGAAAAGGTGCTGGAATAACTGGGTATCTAAATTAAGAAATATACATGTGAGGCCTTACCTCATACTATACTCAAAAAGTAATCTGTTATGAATTTTTAATCTAAATGTAAAAGCCACAACTCTAAAGCTTCTAGACGAAAACAGAAGAGAATATCTTCATAAACCTTAGGGTAAGCAAATATTTCTTAGGACCCAAAAGAAAAACGCTGACTATAAAAGAAAATATTGCTAAGTAGGACATTATAAAAATTTAAAACTTCTGCTCATCCAAGACATGGTTAAAGAAATGAATAGACAGGACACAGACTGGAAGAAAATATTTATAATAATCACATCTACTGAACTTACATCTGATAAAAGATATATATAAAACACCTAAAACTCATTCATAAAAAAACAAACCCAAGTAAAAATGAGCAAAATAATTTAACATACACTTCACAAGAAAAGGCATATGAATGGGCTATAAGTACATGGAAAAGTCTCAACATCATCAGTCATCAGGGAAATGCAAACGTACGTTACCATCCCCTGGATGGAGGATGGCTGTGCTAATTAGTGACTGACAACACTAAATATCTGCATGGATGAGGAGCAACTGGAATTCTGATTGAAATATTTTGGAAAACTCTTGGCAATTACTTGAAAAAGTAAAGAGATCTTAGCTCTTTGACCCAACAGTTCACTTCTAGGTAGTTACCCAAGAGAAATTAAACTTTATGTGTATGAAAAGGAGTTGTATGAAAATGTTCAGAGGGACTATATTTGAATTAACCCCAAATCAGAAACAATCCAGATATTCACCAACAGATGAATAGTTATACAAATTATACTATAATCATAAAATGAAACTACTAAAAGGAACAAATGATTAATATACAAAACAACACGAATAAATCTTAAAAACTTTATACCGAACAAAAGAAGTCTGCCACAAAAAGTAGATACTGTATAATTTCACTTATATGTAAGTTTTGGAATAGGCAAATCTAACCCAAAATGAAAAACATCAGACCAGCAATTGCATCTGGGAGCATGCACTGATGGGGAAAAGGCTGGAGAGAATGTTCTTAGGTGAGGGACATATTCTGTATCTTGAGATGAGTATGTGTTACACAGCAATATACATTTGTCAAAACTCATTGAATTATACACTTAAGATCTATATATTTCACTGTATATAAATTATACCTCACTGCAAAATTAGAAAAAATAATGTGTATTCTTCTCTGGGAAACACCACTTTTGTAATATGAGTTAAAATTTAATTAATAATTCTTTGGGACTACTTCTCAGGAGTGTTATGACTTAAACACTGACATTTGCATAACCTTTATGGAAACTGACCAAAATGACCAATGGAATGAAAAATCGAAGAACAACCTGAGAAGTAAATAGCCTCTAAAGATGGTGCCCAGATAATTCTGCCTCTCCCTGTACATGCCTGCAGTTCCTTCCATCGGGAGGGAGAGCTTATAGCTTCCCCTCCTGAATCTGATCTGGGCCTGTAACTCCAGTTGAATGCAGAGAAGAAACATTCTGGGACTCTGAGCCCAGGCATTGGCAACCCTCTGTTTCCTCCCTCTGAACCCCAGTAGCCATGCCCTGGGGAAACTGAAGCAGTCAAAAGGAAAGGCCCGTGTGGTAAAGATTAAAGGCCCTCAGCAAACAGGCTCCCCTGAACTCCCATGTGACAACCAGCACTGACCTGGAGCCACCTTGGAAACAGGCCTCCCTGCCTCAGTCAGATCAGCTAGTGTCATGGGGAGTAGAGATGATCTGCTCCACTGAACCCCACTGAACAGGCAAACAAGTTATTGTTTCAAGTTACTACATATTGGGGTTGTGTGTTATATAGTAATTGAAAATTAGAACGCCTTAGATTCAACTGGGTTATGAAGAAAACTGCTCTCTACATGCCACAGATTTCAAGGAATTTCTCTCAAATAGTATATATGGAAGCAGATCAAGGAATACATGTAGGCCTTGCTCTTAATTCTTTTCCCAAGGAAGGAGTGCTGGGCTTTGGAGAGTAACTAGAGGAAATTCTGGTGAAACTCACCATCCTAACCCTTCAGGATTTTGGCTGTGATTGCATAAACATTAGAGATTAACTTGGGACAAATTGTTATTTTTTGTCATATTGCATCTTCCTATTCAGGAACTTCATAATATCACTTTATTTACTCAAGTCTTTGTGGTGTGTGTGTGTGCGTGTGTGTGTAAACTTCTCAAAATTTGTTTTCCTCTTTGTTCATCCTAACAGAGAGTGTCTACATGGGTCCCGTACTGGGATTTGAGATGAATTGTGTTGGAGATGATCTAGGTCCTTGGGCAAATCTTTTGGCCCCAAAGAAGAAGAGGTTTATGTTTTCTGTGGTGGTTTTGCAAGATTCAGAATATTAATAGCTTGTTTGAGGCAGGGAGGAAGCTTTCTCAGGGAAATTCACTGATGTGCCAGTTTGGTTGTTTCTCAAGGTGGTTCGTTCCTTGGCGATGCCCCTCCCCACCTTCCTACACTCACTCTGGCAACAGGCACCAATCCGCATTTGAGAAGTGCCCTGCCTCAGTCCCTGTTCTACTGCACTCCACGAGGGCAGGCTCGCTAAGAAGCTGTTCTTCACGCAGCCGCACAGCGGTGGGGCCTCCTGCCGACCGCCCTGCAGCTCTACTGCTTCACTCACAGCATGGGGAACTGCATCTATACTAGACACCATTTACTTATTTCCCAAGCAGGTGTGTCCTTTTCTCATTTACTGAATTGCAGGCTGCTCAATTTTTCCCCACAGTCTGGTCCTGTTTGTACTTTGTCTTGCAGAAATTTCTCTGGCCTATACTTTTTTCTGTCCCTGAAACAGAATTGTTCCTATGTTTACATTACATTGGTCATTCCAATGGCATTTGAAAGGAGGAAAATACTTTCCCTCTGAAATAGAAACTTTCAGGATTATCTTTCTTAAACAGATATCTGATTATAAACAATTTTAATGACTCTCTATAAACCCAGATGACTCCGCTTGGCAGTCGGAACTCCTCAGAGTTTCACTCCAGCTCACCTTCTCACTATGAGCTTTCATGTGTCTGATATTTATACTATTGCTATTTTTAGAGCATACCCATAGTTTGCCATCTAGGGTATTTTACTTTGGTTTCCTGACCTGAAAAGTTCATTCATTGATCATATAGTTATTGAGTGTCCTCTACTTACCAAGCACTGTAAATAGTGACACTGTTTTTTAAACCAATCATGCTTAAAATTTTGGAGGAAAATATTTTGCTTCATTAAAACTATATTTTGTTTGTCTAATTTTATTTAAATATGAAATTTTAAACTGTGACAAAGGAATATGCAGGGTCTACTTATTGACACATGAGCTGAGTTAGCGCTATTGGTTTACTGTTATCCTGAACCAGATCACAATGCTTTGGGGGATGAAGACAAAGCAGTATCAGCTAACAGTAGGCTAGAGTCAGAGCAATAACACCAGAGGAGTCTGTAAGCTCTTAATGAAGAATGATTCCATAAATACTAACTGGAAACGGGCAGCATGGCAAGAGATAAGGTGGATTCCATCTTTAAAAAATTAAAGATGCCAGGTGCTATAGACTAAATGTTTGTGTTCCCTCCACCCCTAAATTCATATTTGAAGCTCTGACCTCCAATATGATGGTATTAGGAGGTGCTGACTTTTTGCAGGGCCCTATGTATAAGATTAGTGCCCTTACAAAAGAGACCTCTGTGAGTTCAATTATTCTTTCTGCCATGTGAGGACACTGTGAGAAGATGACTCTCCATGAACCAAGGAGTGGACTCTCACCAGACACTAATTTTGCCTGTACATTGATCTTGGGTTTCCCAGCCTCCAGAGCTGTGATAAAATAAAGAGTGTTGTTTATAAGCCACCCAGTCAATGGTACTTTTTTTGATGGCAGCTCAAACAGGCTATGAGAGAAAATTAGTACTGAGAAGTGGCGTCCTTCTGTAACAAATGAAGTGGCTTTGGAACTGGGTGAGGGGTAGAGGCTGGAAAAGTTTTGAGGTACATGCTCAAAAAAGCCTATGTTGCTGTGAATGGCCCGTTAAGGGTGTTTGTGGTGAGAGCTCAGAAAGAAAAGATGAGAACTGTAGAGAAAACCTCTGTCTTGTAAGTAACTCCACAACAGGATGTTGGTAGAAACATTGACAGTAAAGGCCATTCTGTTGAGTTATCAGGCAGAACTGAGGGACTTGTAATTGGTAACAGGAGGAAAGACAATCCTTGTTATCAAGTGGCAAAGAACTTGGCTGAATTGTGTTCATGTCCTAGTGTTTTGTTCTGCCATTCATATTTCCAAATGGTCTCCCGGCCTCTGGCCTCCCCACCCCTCATCCATCCTACACACTGCTGCCAGAATGATCTTTCTAAGTTAAATTGTAAGATTTTCCGCTTAAGCGTCTTGAACGACTCTTCATTGCCATGTTATTGTCAAATTTTTTAGTATGAAGAATTGTCCTTGTCTTGCTCTCTAGTCTTCTCTCTTTCCATATACCTCAATACGTGCCCTGTAATCCTGCCCTATTGCATCACGTTATTTAATGTCTTTGTGACTTTGATCATGCTTTTCCTTTCCTAGGATTCTCTTCCTCTTCTCCTTTGCCTTACTAACTCTTTTATGTTCTTTAAGAATTATACAAAATAATATTGGATACAAACTGTAATTGAAAAATTAAAAAAAAAATTAAAACATTTAAATGTCACCAACCTCAGGAAGTCCTCCCTTATCATTCTAGGCTGAATTAAGGTTTTGTATTTCTTTTAGAATTTTCTTCTATTGCCATGATTATATCTATATCATACTACTTTTTAATCTGCTGTGTAAATTTTGGTTTGCTTCAGAGCACCTACAATGCATCAGGCACCATTGCTAAATCTAAGTGGGAACGTGGTGATCAACAAAGACACAGTTCTTGCGCTGTGGAGCTCAGAGGCTAATGAGAAGACAGATGATAAACAAGTAAATGTAAGTGCTGTGAAAAAGAAGTGTAAATTGTATGGGTAGTATAACAGGAAGACCTAGGGGGTCAGAAATCCTTAGGCTCAGACATTTCTGTCTGTTCCATTAGGTCATGAGCAGCTTGGGATCAGGAAAGAAACTGTGTTAGTTCCATTGGGCGCTTGGTAAGGGTTAGCGAATGAATATATGCATTCCATGATGGAAAGCTCTTTATTTCGTGAGGCAACAGATTAACATTTTAAACTGTTGTAATTTTTTTTTTCTAACATTTCTATTCATTATTTCTAGATCTGGCCTCTGGAAGACTTCAGAATAAGTTTGTTCTTTTTTCACATCATAGCCCTTCAAATATCTTAAGATAGGTTAACTGGCCCTGTCTATATCCTGTTTTGAGCAAAAGTGGAGTGGGGTGGTTAAATATTTCCATTCCTTCAAAGTAATAAGAAAAAATACCTGTACCTTGTGACTACCTGTGAGGGATGGTGATTGAACACAAGCATTCACCTTTGTTATCTCTTCAAACCCCACTAAAACGATTTAAAGATTTTTTTTTAAAGGCATAAATGTCTCATATTTGAAGAGAATGAATGAGAGTGAGAACAACAGCAAAAGATTTTGGAAGCTGGAGAATAGATGGGTGGGTGATAAGTTCTCACTTGTCATAATCATATGATGTCCAAGGAAGCAGAACCATCGTCAACAGGCAGTGAAGAAACCCCAGGACCGAGCCAGCCACATTGCGCCACAGACCTCCCAGAGGCCCAGAAATGGGCAGTGCCAAGTGTATTAAGCATACCTTTTCATTCTGATGTTTTGACATCTGAAGCCTTCCTTATGGTGGGGAGACTTGCACCTCCCAGGGCTAAGCAATTCCTTGTGACAGTAAAGAGTACCCTTCATTGTGTCTTTCACATGCAAACTAACTAATCCAGAGCGCACACCACCCCCCAACTCTGCTCTCAGGCTCTTACATTGGGGCCAATTGTCCGCTGTCCTAATCATCCCGGGGCCAGGTAGCAGGCTCCTAGCAACAGCACCTATGCCCCAGAGCCTGTTGAAATTATTTGAACCAGCCAATCCGAGCCTGCTTATCCCGCCGCTCCCATTCTTCCTGTGAAAACCACAGGAAAGGCCCTTGCCCAGGCCTCTCCCTCGCTTCTTCTGCCTTCTGAGCCCCGGTGCTTCTCCTTGCGGCTCTGTGTGATGTGGCATGCCTCCTCCTCGTGGCAACTGTGAATAACAAACTGGCTTTACAATGGGAGCTGCTTCCTGAGCTGAATAATAATAAAATAATAAAAGCATAAATTTTAAAACACCAGGAATCCCTGAAAAAGACTGGTAAAATTGGAGGATTGCTTGAAAGGTTGCAAAGGAAGCCGTTAGACACTCCAGATCTCCTTTGCTATCTACCACCACCCACCTTGCCTATCACCCTGCGCAGCTGGTCAACTCCCCTCTCACACGACAGCAGAAGACTTTGTTTACTTTCAGAATAAAAGTGAACCAGAGTTGAGTGAGGGACCCACAGTGAAAACAAAAGTAGCAAGTGCAAGTCCACCTATCGAAAGGAGAAGCTCTATCTAAATCCATTCAGCTCCAAGATCTGTAGCATCAGGCTTAGAGTTTCATGAAGAAAATTGGACAGGTTTTTGTTATTGTTGTTTTCTGGAAATTTAAGAAGCCCTAAAGAGAAGACTAAAGATACTGATGATTACGGGTCTCCCCAAGAATCACCGCAGCCAATCACTGTGTAGTAAACCTTACCAGTTTACAATCTCTGCCTGTGCACACACAGGGTCGAGTCAGGTTCGAATGCTCCACTCTTAAATATGAACAATAGTCCATGATTCCCATGCATTTTAGCAGAGCCTCTAACATAAAAGAGACAAACTCTAAGTGTAAGCTAGAATTTAGAGAAAACAGGAACTAAGAGGGAAAAGAAAATGTATTAAAAATGCCCAGCTAATTAAAGTCTACAGAGAGATGAGAAAAAATAACATATCCATAAAACAAAAATAGGTGACTAAAAAAAGAAAAATTATGAGAACAATAAAGAACTCTTAGAAATATAAAATATGGTAATAGAAAGTAAAAATCTCAATAGAAGGGTTGAGATCTCCCAGAAAGTAAAGTAAAAATGGAAAGAGATATAAAATGACAGAAATCATCAAAGAAATAACTCAAGAAGAACTTCCGGACTGGAAGGACTGACCATATAGATTGGAAGATCTCACCACTTTCCCAGCACCATAGGTGACAAAATACCTAAATCAAACTACAGTATCTTGAAATTTCAGAACACTTGGGAAAAAGAGGTCTTAAAAGCTGTCACGTAGAAAGGATCAGGGATGAGAATGGCCTCAGGCTTCTCAGGAGACACACAGGAAGCCAGATGCCAGTGGAGTAGGATCTTCAAGCTTCTGAAGGTGCATGATTCCTGAGCCAGCTACAGGAGATCCGGGAAATGCGCAATCCAGTGCACGGGATGGGGAGGCAGCCTCAGGCCAGCAGCCGTGTGGGGCAGAGGGAACAGCTAGCCCGGACTGGTGGAAGAGGGAGAGGCTCCTGAATGGCTGTTTCCAAGGAGGCAGATTTGATAGAGGCCTAATATCTTTGAAAAATATGTTGAGAGTTTTTTATTTCTAGAAGAGATTTTAGGGTAAATTAATGTAAGGTACATAGAAAACTAAGCAAATGACAAGACAAATACCAGGAAAACAAAAAGTTATACAAGAAAGGAAATCATGCTATGCAACATTGTTCAGCAATGAAAAATGTCTCGTGGTCATAACAATGTAAATACTATTAATCTAATCAAAGGCTGAGACAATAACCATTATAAAAAGGAAATGTGTGTGTGTGTGTGTGTGTGTGTGAGAGGGGGCAGTAAGTGTGTAATAGAATCATATTCTCATCTTCCACAATGGGAAGTCGGTAGAAATATAAAACTGAAAAAAATTTAGAATAGCAGTATTAACAAGAATGGAAATATGGCTGTAAATACTAAAAGAAACAAAAAAGGATTAAAAATTAGTCCTTTAGAAATAAGACTTGGGAGAGAAACACATGAAGCTGTTGTATTACTGATTTTCATAAACTTTGTGGAACTATTTAATTTTTTTAAACTATGAATATATAAACTGATAAAAATAAAATTACATTAAAATCTCTTTTTAAATAGTAAAGTAACAAATAAAGACTATACTATTAATGATAGTTGGTTTGGTACAATGTTTATGCCAGTTAAATGAGAGCTTACACATTAATGACCAGAACATGGTTTGGCATACAGTAAATGCTCAATAAATAATGATGTCTTTCTCCTATTACCTCTAAACAAAAGCACTTAAAACTTTTTTCATGTCAAATATATTAAGTCTCTAGTAAAGCATTAAACACATTCTGCCACTGAAACATAGTATTTTACTGTGTTAACAAACAGAAAAAAAATGAGACGCTTTGATTTCTTTTGGTCTACCTTCAAATACTATTATAATATAAATTAGGTTACTTTTAAGAATAATAATTGAATACTGGAAAAAGTTATAATTCTGTAGCTACAACTTAGAAATCAAATAACTTACAATTGATATAAATTGTTTCATGTTTCCCCAAACCAATAAGATGGTTACCAAATCAAAAGGAAAAACTTGCTAGTTAATCACAGCATAAGCCTTTTTCCTAATGTGGTATAAACAATTTTAAAGTTCTTACTGTATGACATCTTAGGGTGTGTATTTTCTTAACTCTCAGAGGAAGATTAGTAACATATCATGTGCTCCATGTGCCTGTTTTTTGTGTGTTTTTTTTTTAACCAAGTTGCTGCCCGACTTTATTTAGAGCCCTGAAAAGTCCAGGACCCTTACATCATACTTAAGCAATAACGTAACCTGATCTGGATTTGTGCCTGAAGTAATCTCAAGCAATTTCAGTGATGTTAGCCTTGAATTTTTGTGTTAGGAATGAATTCTCATGAAAAAGAAAACTTTCTAGACATTCTGTTTTAAATGTCTTCTGTAAATTTCATAGATATTCTCAAACAATATGGTATTATCTGTTCCAAAACCCATGTTCCCCAATTTGGTATCAACTATCAATACCATTTACAAAGACAGCCACATCTTAAATATAAGAGGTTCTCAGAAGGTTCCTTATGTTCAGTCTGCTCTCATTTGCAATCTACAATTCTACAATTCATCATTTTACATTTGTGCAATTTCTGTATGTCAATATTATATAGCCTTTTAAAATGCAAATGGTGAAAAAATGCAAGTGGCGATAGTCATTCACTACCCAATATTTTCCCCTTAATAACTGGAATCATGAGAAAGGAGCTGCAGTGGGGAGATGAGAAAGACTGGGAGCTTGTGTGGAAGCGATGATGGGTGGCTGTGGAGAGCCTGAGTACAGGATGGGACGCCGTGTACCCGTGGGGAAGGGGAAGGAGGGTGTGGAAAGAAATGGTGCTAGTCCCCTAAGATAAAGATTAAGAGGGTATGTGAATAGGAATATTAGCACAAATGAAGAGGTTAAACTCTGTTTTAAAGCTGAGTGTGCAAAATGAGTCCTTGACTCAGTGTTTAAGGTCACACTCTATCCCTATCTATACAGCATTTGACTCCAGCTAATATAATGGGAAAACGTACATACCTCAGTTGCCTACAAAAGCCTTTCCTGACCGCCCTGATCCTCCCAATTATATTCTTTTCTTTCAGTTGTCTTTCTGAAGTTGAATTTTACACATATTTGTGTGATTCTTTCATTCTCACTAGACTGCAAGTTCCCTACGGAAAAGCACCTGTCCTTTTTGGCTAACGACCGTATCCCAGATTCTCCATGAATAATTTTTGAATGAATCAGTAAGAATACATTTAACTGGAAAAGTCACCTCAATCCAACAGAAGTCACTGGCATGGAAAAATATATATTTTTAAATGAATGGATTCTACCACTAAAAAGACATCCATGATGATTTTAGATTTTCTGGCCAAAAGGAATGTTTGCCATAGAGCAGAGTGGAGTCACCTTGCCGCTGGTGCACTTTGGTGAAATAATTGTGTACAGGCTGATGAATGGGTCTTTCTTATTGCTCCAGGAATGGTACTAGGTCTAATGCCGAAGACAAAGGTGCTAGGAACCCCACATCCTGAAGAGAGTTTCCAAAACTGGAAAATTACCCCACTCACTCTAGCCCATGTGAGCAGAAGGTTGGCGAAGAGAAGAGAGGCCTTGAGGTCAGGGGTGGCAGCCTGGTGAGAATGAGGTTCACAGCGAGAGGGCACCCATTCCTTTCAGGGAGGGGCTTTTACCCTCCCTTTCAAGCCAGCAGGGGAGAGTGCTAACAAAACAATTCAGAAAGACCGAAGGTGCCTGCAGGGAGGGGAGGGTACTATTGATCTTCCCTGTGTCTACTTGAGTGGCACAGGGAAGTGGGGATGAGTTTAGTGGGGGAGAGAGGGAGTGGCAGAGGTGCAGCCTGCACTCCTGTGATTCGGTGTTGCAGGATTGGTAAATGGTCACTGATTAAGATGACTGGAGCCACCTGGCTGGTACCCTGCCCTCTGTACCACCCCAGCCACATCACCAGAGGGCACCTTGCATTGGTGACTCCACTCTGCTCTATGGCAAACATTCCTTTTGGCCAGAAAATCCAAAATCATCATGGATGTCTTTTTAGTGGTAGAATCCATTCATTTAAAAAAATATATTTTTCTATGCCAGTGACTTCTGTTGGATTGAGGTGACTTTTCCAGTTAAATGTATTCTTACTGATTCATTCAAAAATTATTCATGGAGAATCTGGGATACGGTCATTAGCCAAAAAAGACAGGTGCTTTTCCGTAGGGAACTTGCAGTCTAGTGAGAATGAAAGAATCACACAAATATGTGTAAAATTCAACTTCAAAAAGACAACTGAAAGTAAGGGGACTGCAGAACCAGAGGCTGGAGGGAATGTCCAGTTAATCCAGGAGATATAGGGGGGCGGTGGGGGTCCAGGGAAGGTAGACTGAAGCCAGGCCTTATACTTCGCACAAAGATGTGTGTACATAGGATTCAGTATAGGAATCCTATGGCTGGAGGGCCCCTGGAACCCTACAGAAAACTCACGAGAGTGCCGTGCCACACAGAGCACTTAGACAATGAGCTAGGGCTAGTCTGAGAACCGTTATTAAAAAGTCAGGTTCCCAGTACCATATCCAGTTCAGATCTCATACGCTTTAGGAAATAAGGTTGAGCAGACACAAAAAACAATTGTGGAATATGCTTCTCGCAAATATGACCTGCCCTAGACCGCTCTGACCTACTCCTTAGTATCTTTGTTGAAGAGTTCACTACCAGGCCAATTGAGTTCCCCACCAGGACCAGCCACGGTTCTGCCCTCACCCGTGTTGATGCAGCACCTGTACAGGTGTGTCTTGCTCTTGGCTAGAGTTGTCCTCATGAATAACTGCTTGTAAATAAAGTGTTATTAAATCATATCATAATTGTAGTATAATATAGGAATTTTTACTTAATAGAAAGCTATAATGAGTTTATTATAGCTACAGTGAGTTCAAAGTTTGCATAATCATGCTAATTTATTACCAGAGCTTAGATTTTCTTATATTTTAGGATTAGTATGATAATCATTACTTATGTACATGCTGCCTGAAGTTACAACAGGTCACTAGACTTGTTTCTTGCAACCGTTTTAAATTTCTAAAAAATATTAATGGAAAAGGAGTTGTTACTTTGGGGTAAATTGCCCTGTGTCCTGTTTTAGATATTTTATAAGTCAGGATTCCTAGCTGCAAGCGACAGGTACTTACTCTGGCTGGTTTAAGAAAAACAATTTATTAAACAAATATTAGGTCTTTCTTAGAATCATTGGGAGAGTGAAGGAGCAAGGTGTGGAGGCTACAAAGCCAGAAACGAAACCCTAAATCAGCAGTTTTCAACTGGCGAGGCCCAGCACACTGGTGTGCCACAAGAATTTTTAAAACATGCAGTACTTGACTGTTTAGTTAAAGGCACTGACCTCTTTTTCCTTAGATTTTTCAAATAAAAAAATGACAGCAGTCAACACAAGAACAGCTATGCAGTGTGAATGAATCAAAATTATGTCTATTTTTGGTGAGATCGACAAAATTTTCTTTTTCGGTGTGCCACAGAATATTAGTAATTAATTTATGTGCGCCATGAGATGGAAAGGTTGAAAATCACTGCCCTAAATCATCCTAAGAAATTGGTTTAATGAAGTTATCCCTTCCTGCTTCTTGGCAGACATTAGAACTTCCGCTGCTGATCCTATCAGGACCCAGAACGGGCTGCTGCTTCTAGCACTGCCGCCACCGCTCACTTTAGAGTCCCGACCAGCGGAGGCCACGACTGCTGCCGTATCTGTTCCTAGAACGGACCCCGTGTGGACCTGATTCGTAGATGTCATTAGCTGCTGATTCAAAGACTGGGGTGAGTAGATCTGATTGGCAGAGCCCATGTCACACGCTTGTGCTCAGTAGCAAAAGAGGCTGGCAAAGGGGGACTCAGCAGTGTTAGCTTCTATAGTGGAAGTGGCCCTGCCCGATAACTGGAGGGGGACTCCTGAAACACAGGAGAATTGGCAGACAAAGTACAGTGGGCATGTTGGGACTGAGATGCGTGTTGGAAATTCAAGTGAAGTCATTGAATAGACAGCTGGATAAGTGGGCCTGGAGCTCAGGGGAGAGCTGGAGTAGAAAACGTGAATTATCGTTGTGTTGATGCTATTTAAAGTCATGGGATTGGGAAAGATCAGCTATGGAGAGTGTAGAGACAGAGAAGGCAGTATAGAATGGAGTTCAATTCTTGGGGGCAAGAGAAGGAACCCGCAAAGGACTATGAAGGGGCACACAGCTGGTGAGTCCTGGACTCACATCTCAAGAGCCTTGAAAGCCACTTAAAGTTTCAGGAGGGAGGAAATGATTGGTTATCAAATTATGTTAAAAAGAGAATTGTCCTCTGGATGTATTCACTAGAAGAGTGTCACTGCCTTGTTAGAACAAAGAGTCACCCAGTCCGCAGCAAAGGCTAGGCTAGCAGTGGCCCCTGCCTCATCTGTACTGCAGACGCCCACAGCTGACATGGCCCACACTTGCAGAATGCCCAGGAAACTTTTTTTTTTCCAGGAAATATTTTGATGACTTGGAGCAGGGGCTGATGTCAGTCTGCGCAACACTTTTCCCTTTATCTTGCAACACAAAGTCAAGTTCTATTTGCCCAATGACACAAAGCATTTCATTAATGGTGTATTTTTCTAGCCAGGAGGGTAGTACTAAGGGATGATCTTTGAACAACATTGAAGGAGTCTGAAGAAAAATGGCAAGCTATTTGAGCGGGGACACAAAAAAACCTGGAATTATCTTCTGGAGGGTGAGCCCCTTGTAGTACAGGCTTCCCCCGCTAGGTGAGTGTTCTAGGAACCCATCTGTATCAGTGCACTAGCTGGCATTGTTGTGAGAGGCTGGGTTCGGCTTCAGTGAATTTTTTTTGAAGAATCAATGCGTTTGCCAATTTTATGATGGGTGATTTACGAGCGCACCTGCCTGCACCATGCTGAGTGTTCAGCAGTTTTTGACCAAAACTGGCATGACCCCCATGCCCCACCCTCCCTATTCACCCTATCTTACCCCGGCAACTTTTCTTTTGTTTCCCCAGATGAAAAAGGTCCTCAAAGGGAAGTGTTTTGCCAATGTGGAAGAGGTGAAACAAAAAATGGCAGCAGCATTAAAAGGCATCAAAATTGATGAGTTCAAAAACTGTTTTGAGCAGTGGAAAAACATCTTGATAGGTGTATTGCGTCAAACAGAAAGTACTTTGAAGGTGATGGAAGTTTAAACATGTAAGAATAAATACACAATTTTTAATAAATTAATTCTGGGTTTCTTTTTGGTTTCTCCTCATATAAATGGATTTTTCTCAGAAAAGATAGTGAAGCTTTCTGTCTTGTTTTATTTTGTAGATAACAACCATTGATATATTGGTTAAAGGAGACACATTTATAGTAAAAAGAGAGTGGGGAAAAAAGAGAATAATTCAATTAATAATTAAAATTAATGTAATTAATAAACCACCAAAACCTATATTTTTAGCATTTTTGTCACTATGAATGGCCCACCCATTGAGTAAACATTTAGCTGGCAAGAAGGTTTCTCAAAGTTTTTGTGTTGGTTAATGGTTCAACATTATTCTATCTCCTTCTATAGGATAGACACATTTTCACTGAAGTTATTTGAAATAACTCAACTTTTAAAATGAAGTCCTACAGAGGCTGGAAGTAGTACAGAATCTCTGAGAATCAAAAAAGAATGGAAAATTAACATGTAGCACATATAAAGTGAAAAGTAAATTTGAATAAAGTTTTGTAATTTACATGATTTTGCATAGAGTTTTATAATTTACATGATTTATTTTTTAATTTGGTCATTTCCTTGTTTCACAGAGAATTAGAAGTACTCCTGAAATAAATGAAGGTTAAAATATAAATAATTTTAAAATCTAGATTAGCTAAAATGTAGATAAAAGGAATAAGCCATCAGCTTGAAAAAATATATAGAAAACAAAAATGAAGACAAAAACGATAAAAGAAATTTCATTAGCTAAGTTTCATAAATGTTTGGAAATCGAATTTATTTCTGTTGACTACTACATTTTCCCTGAGCTATTGGAAGCCACAGCCGTATTTTGGAGGGTGTCAGGCAAGTCCCTCAGCAGACTTATATAAGTGCTTTGCACTTTGTAGGCATTTAATAAATTCTTGCAGAACTGAAAAAAAAATTCAAGCC
The DNA here is from genome assembly GCA_004026545.1 of Mormoops blainvillei. Lineage (NCBI taxonomy): Eukaryota > Metazoa > Chordata > Mammalia > Chiroptera > Mormoopidae > Mormoops > Mormoops blainvillei. The sequence goes on along the minus strand of PVJD01001954.1, from coordinate 32,943 downwards.
TTATACCTGTTGCTTTTTAGTAGTTAGAACATGAGCCCAGGCAATTATGAAGTCTTCATGGTATTATTATAACAGATTTTTTTGTTTTATTTGTTTTTACTTTTTTCTAATTTTAAATTAATATAGGCTCATTGTATATAATTATGTACTTAGATGTTAAAAATTTAAATCTCACATACTATCAGATCTAAAGGGCAATAATAGTAAAGGCTATTTTTCTTCATTAAGTTTCTCTCCCCCACCACCTCCCCTTCTCTGTGAGAGAGGAGGAAGATGATGACGTACCGTAAAGGGCACCGAAGCAGGGGTCAGAAAACCTTTGTCCAGCCAGGGCACTGCTGTAGCCGGGCTAATCCATGCCTGGTAACTAGATTTCATCTTTAAGCCAAACCTCTGACTGACAGAAGCTGCCTGGAGTGCTCCTGTCAGAGGGCCCTGGGGTCACCGCTGGATTCGGCAGGGAAGCATGCCATGCATGACATGAACATAATCTGCCAGTGGCCACCCTGGAGCCTGTTATTACATTTATCGCTGGCATGAGTGGAAATACATTATTTACATAGTGTCTCTCAACTGTACTAAATTATTATTAGGTAAAGAAAAATTATAGTTGAAGTTTTCAGGAATGCTTTCAATTATAGTTTTCATTATTATTTAGATATGGCAAGGCCAAGAGATCAGGAGACGACTGCTGGGAAAAGGTAATTGGTTATACTCATGGATCCTGAAGGGAAAGAGCACGCTCCGCCACGGGGGCCACGCGGAGCCGTGGGGTAAGTCAGGAGGCAGGGGGCGTGGGGGAAGTGTGGGCCAGAGCATTTACCGCAGTTTCTGCAAAAAGAAACAGATGAAGCGGGGTAAATGGGTTTAGGGTTGTCTGCTTTGAATAATTTCGGTGGGCTCCGTCCCTAGTTAGTTGTCCGGTAGCCGACCCTGGGGTGATTAGGGCAGGAGAACAGGCGCCCTGAGTGTGGAAGCCCGTTGAGAAGGTGGTTGGGGGTGTGGGCTCTGGATTGGTTGGTTTCAAAGCATTAAAATACAGAAAATAAAAGGACATGGTTAATACAAGGCATTTTGCCAGCGTATTAATTCTCTTTTGCATTTCATTTGGGTAAATACAGTGTCTCTTACTGCTACAAATTCCTTTTGATAATGGAAGAAAAAATGTAAGCAACAAGTCATGAACCGTTCCCCAAATGGGAGAGCACTCAACACGTGAAAGAGAGGTCCCCTAAACAACCCCGTATTGTTTGCATTGTAAGTACAGCAGTTCGGGGCTAGTTGTGTCCACTGTTAACAAATTCTTGATCTGTTATTGAATATTTTCAGAATATTACTCACAGTTTATGGTTGAGACTGCCAAATCTAGCCAGTCAGTTTATGGCTGCCCATCTGGTGGCTAGACCGCACGATAACCTTCCCTAAAAGGAAAGACAGACAGTATCATAGATTATTATATCTGATTGCTAGCTCTTTCAGGACTTCCTTTTTTAGATTTTATTTATTTATTTTTAGAGAGCGGGGGAAGGGCGGGAGAAAGAGAAGGAGAGAAACATCGATGTGTGAGAGAAATATCAGTTGGTTGCCTCTCACATGCCCCGAACTGGGGACCTGGCCCGCAACCCAGGCATGTGCCCTGACTGGGAATTGAACTGTTGACCTTTTGGTTCACAGGCTGGCACTCAGTCAGTGCACTGAGTCATATCAGCCAGGGCATGACTTTCTTTTTAAAAAGATAATTGCAGAGAAAATCCACCCTTGTTTAACATGGCACTTCCCTATTTGTTTTTGTGAACAACCACATGGAGTAATGCCTTGTCCCAGATCTGCTCTTCAGATTCTTTCAAACCTCCCAGGGTTCATATCCATGGTAGAGAGCATTTGATCAGCCTAGTTTGGCTTCCCTTGTCCGACCACTGTGATCAGGTGATGAACAAAATAGTTCTTCTATATACTTCAAAGTTTCATGTCACATACTGATTAATATCATTAAAATGAAAATGGGAATATTAAAAACAGAAAGAGACCAGTAAGTGTATCGAACTAATTTGGTTACTGTGATGGAGCTTTAAATTAAGCACTGAGACTTCTAGGGTCCAGCATATGAAACGAAAAAGAACAATTACTGACCCTTTCGGGGTGTTATGGTAGATAAATAGTTTCAAGTTTATTTTACAAAAAATAATTGACGCTGAATGATTGTTCCTCAGGGTGTCCTATTATGTAGCTTATTTATTGGTACGTGAAAGTTAGGAAAGCTTAAGTGGAAGCTCCTGCGGTTCCTCGTATTTAACCAAGCCACATGACGTCCTATATCCTGACCTCTAATATCCTTTGAAGTATTTTTCAACTTACATTTCACACACCTTTGATGTGGGGACACTGAGTAAATATTTTTTAATTATATTTTATTGATTATGCTATTACAATTGTCCTAATTTTCTCCCTTTTGCCCACCCGTCCACTTAGCCCACCCCCCCAACTCCCTCAGGCAATCCCCACACCATTATTCATATCCATGTATCATGCGTAGGTTCTTTGGCTGCTCCATTTCCTATACCGTTCTTTACATCCCCGTGGTTATTCTGTGACTACCAAGTTGTACTTCTTAATCCCCTCATCTCTTCACCCATTTCCCCACAGGCCCCTCCCATCTGGCAACCATCAAAATGCTCTTCATACCCATGATTTTCTCTCTCTGTTCTTGTTTATTTGGTTTCTTTTTTAGATTCAATTGTTGATAGATATGTATTTATTACCATTTTATTTTTCATAGCTTTGATCTTCTTTTTCTTAAATAAGCTTCTGACATTTCATATGATAATGGTTTGGTGATGATGAAATCCTTTAGCTTTTTTCTTGTCTGGGAAGCTCTTTATCAGCCCTTTGATTCTAAATGATAGCTTTGCTGGAGAGAGCAATCTTGGCTCTAAGTCCCTGCTTTTTTTGAATATCTCTTGCCAATCCCTTCTAGCCTGCAGTTTGTTTTGGGAAATCAGCTGATAGTCTTATGGGGTCCCCCCTGTAGGAAACTAACTGCTTTTCTCTTACAGCTTTGAAAATTCATTCTTTATCTTTAAACTATTGAATTTTAGTTAGGATGTGGGTCACTTTGCATCCATCTTGTTGGGACTCTCTGTGTTTCCTGGACTTGCATGTCTACCTCCTTCACCAAATTAGGGAAGTTTTCTTTCATTACTTTTTCAAATAGATTTCCAATTTCTTGCTCTTTCTCTTCTCCTTCTGGCACCCTTATGATACAAATGTTGTAACTCTTGAAGTTGTCCCAAGGGCTGCTTATACTATCCTCAGTTTTTTGGATTCTTTTTTCTTCTTGTTGCTCTGATTGGTTGCTTTTTTTCTCCCTTATGTTCCAAATCATTGATTTGATTCTCAGCTACATCCACTCTACTCTTGTTTCCCTTGTTGTAAGTTGTTCTTTATTTCAATTAGTGTCTCCTTCATTTCTGACTGACTCTTTTTTATGCTGTTGAGGTCCTCGCTGAGTTCCTTGAGCACCCTTCTAACCAGTGTTTTGAGCTCTGCATCTGATAGTTTGCTTATCTCCCTTTGGTTTAGCACTCTTTCTGGAGTTTTGATTTGTTCTTTCATGTGGGCCATATGTCTTTGTCTCATTTTGGCAGCCTCCCTGTGTGTGTTTTGATGTATTAGATAGAGATGCTATGACTCCATGTCTTGGTAGCATGGCCTAATGAGTAGGTGTCCTGTAGGGTCCATTGGCACAGCCTCCCCTATCACCAAAGTTCAGTACTCATGGTACGCCCTTTGTGTGGGTAGAGTGCATCCTCCTCTTGTAGTTGAGCCTTGATTGCTGTTGGCAGGTCAATGGGAGGGGTTTACCCAAGCGAGTCAGCTGAAAGGACTGGCTGTGACCCCGACTGCAAACCTCTGCCCTCCGTGGACGGTCAGCTGAGCAGCGGCAGGATGGTGGTGCTCCTATGTGGTCTGTATCTGTCCACTGGTTTCTCAGGCTCTGGAGTTTCCAAGCTGGTACAGGCCAAGGTCAGCGCCAACCTGTGTTCTGCCCAGAGCCACCCTGCGTGAGCTATAAAACAGATGTCTGCTCCTTGTGTGGCACTTGGAGGTTCCCAGGTGAAGTCAAGCTATGATCTTAGGCTGGCCGCTGCTAGCGTGGGCCTGGGCCCAATTACCAAGAGTTACAGGGGCGGAAGGCTCACTGAGACTGGCTGTGACTTGTTTGAGAAAACTTAGGAAGTTGTGAAGTATGAACTAAGATCTGCTAGTGAAATAGAAAAACCAGTGTTAACAGTTTGAGTGAGCTTGTAAGTTGGTTGGGGCATAGCCTCAGGGGATCTCCAGGGCAGGACAGACAGTATTAACCAGGTTGTGAGGCTCAGATATGGCTCCTGCCTACCAGCTCTGTGGCTCGATGGGAAGAGAGTTCAGAAAAGGGTCGATGGCCTCTACCTGCCCCTCTGCCTAGGAGAAAGCTGTTCCCCCAGCTCTCACCTTGATGCCAGACACCTCAGTTCCTCCCTGTATGCCACTGGTGCCTTTCAAATGCTACCCTTGTGCTGGAGCTCAGAGGGAGTGTGTCTGAGTAAGTCCATGTGTGGGTTCTTTAAGAGGAAGTACTTGGTACTTCGGAAGTTTCTTCCAATGACTCACTCCCTGCTGGGTTTTGCAGCCAGAAGTTGTGGGAACTTATCTTCCTGGCACTGGACCCTGGGATGGCGGGGGTGGGGTGGGGTGCCTGGTGTGGGGCTGGGACTCCTCACTCCTGAGATATCCCTCCTGAATTTTTATCCACTACACGTATATGTGGGACCAGCCCGTTTTGTCTCCATACCTCCTGCCAGTCTGGATGGATGCGGTGTCTTTAATTCTGTAGTTGTTGGATTTCCATTCAACTCAATTTCTGACATTCTAAGTGATAATTGTTCTGTAGTTTAATTGTAATTTTGATGTGGTGTATGAAGAGGCAAGCTATGTTTACCTATGCCTCCATCCTGACTGGAGGTTTTCTCATTAAATATTTTGTTGAATTAAAGAATTAAATGTGATAATATCTCCAAAACCATAGTATAATTTTCTTGATTAATTATTGTTCCATATCTTGAATATTAATTTGTTTTTTTAAGCTATAGATACCAATAAAATCAGCAGGAACAGAATTATTTATAAGCCAAGTGGGTGTTGAGTCACTTTTGCACTGTAATTTTTGACACACTGTAATGGCTTGTCTCCTTTACCTCTTTTCAAAAGAAAAATTACTCCCATGGTTCTGGGATCATGTGGAAATTATAATTAAATTGTGAGAAGTCCAATTCTTTGATTTAATCTTACCTCCAGGATGGCTACATGATTGGAAGGGCTCTGTGCAGGATAAAACTGCAGAGCCCCTTGTTCAAAAAGCAGAGGAAATGTGCCATTTAAAAGAACTAAAATATAAAGCTTTTTTCATTTAAAAATGCTCTTGTTAACTGTGAAAGGTAATTGGGATAGTAGTAATACCTGAGTAACAACATAACTTACGAATTGAAAAATACATAATATTTTTGATGTCATACTTTTATTAATATAATAAGTAATTATATTTGATTAATGTTATATCTTGATTGATCATAAGATTTTTCTGGCTCAGATTTCTGCAATTTAATTTATTAGGTCATCAAAATGTATACTTTAAGAAATTTCACTTTCAACTGAAAGTAATGTCAGTCTCACTTGGCAAATGTAAGGTCACACATAATTTTTAATATTAATGTGAATTAATATCCTAATGTGACAACATTAAGACAAATTTCTGATCAATTATTTTGAAATATATTTTAGTCCATCTGGAGCTGATGATTCTCATGGAACAATTTTTCTAGAAATATTTAACTATACAAATCCATTTTTTGTAAGCCTGAGTATGAATTTGAATTTCAATGAAATTTATATGATGTCATTTCAGTGTTTCTTCTGACATTTTATTAAACTTGTGGAGGTTGTACAGAGATCTGCAAATGGTTTAATGATTTGCATGTAATTCATTAGGCCCATTTATGCATTGCATTGCTGTATCTTCAGTTAAAACAAAATACTAATTTTAAAATTATCCTCCTCATTAATAATTGTTTCATCCAAAGCTTCATATAAAAATAGCATTCTTTTCCACTGAATATGACAATCTTTGCTGTTAATTTGTATTTCTAAGCCTGAGAATATTTGCTCTGCAAAGTTGCAGCAGTCTTCAAAACCAAACCTTCTAAACTCCTTGAATGGTAATAACTTCCTGAAAATGCTTTATTGCAATATCTGTGTATATGTTTTTTATTTTTTATAACAGCTCATTTCTTTTTAAAAAATTTTATTTATTGATTGGAGAGAGAGAGGAAGAAACATCAATTTGTTTGTTCCATTTATTTATGCATTCTTTGGTTGTTTCCTTTATGTGCTCTGACTGGGATCGAACCTTCAACCTTGGCATATTGGGAGGATGCTCTAACCAACTGAGCTACCTGGCCAGGGCCTATGGTTTTATTTTGTAACAATAATTACAGACAAAGTTTACAAAGTTTATTTCCTGAGGGCTAGCAGTTCTTGTCCCAATGCAAAGGTCAAAGAGTTAATATTTGTGCAGACTCCCCAGGGACAAGCTATGGGGGTGGACTGGCTCTGGGGATGGGCGGGTGGTAGCTGCTCCACTGTGGGTCTCAGCACTGCTCCACATGGAACCCTTCCTCTCTCCTCTGCTGTTTCTGCTACTACCTTTGCCACAGCCAATCTCCAATCACCTTGGAGTCCTGCTGCGCCCTGGACTACTCCAAGGCACGCAGGTGCATGCCAGGTCAGCCAGGTCAACAGGATGTGCCATAGACCTTGCTGGTGGGCCCAGCCTTACAAGTATTTGCTGCCATTCTCTCTGCTGCTAGATTGTGTGCCCCATTGTCCCATCATATCTCATTTACAAAACAAGTTCAAAGACACAGTGATTAATAATCCTTTTTTTTAAGACTTTATTTTTTAGATAGAGGGGAAGGGAGGGAGAAAGAGAGGGAGAGAAACATCAATGTGAGAAAGAAACATCAGTCAGTGGCTTCTTGTATGCACCCTGGCTGGGGATCAAACCTGCAGCCCAAGCATATGCCCTGACTGGGAATCAAACCAGCAACCTTTCGCTTTGTGGGATGACACCCAACCAACTGAGACACACTGGTCAGGAAAATATTATTAATAATTTCAAGACAGCGTAAGTCTTTCTGCCCCAGGTCACGCACCCATGAAGCCCAGCCTGCCTACCTCTCATGATGCTTTATATAATAATTCTCTGTCTCATCTCTGGAGGTGTGCCAGTAAAACTCACAGGGTGACTTTGCCTTGTCCCTGGTATCCAAGTCGCTGAGTCAACTCAGGGAGCTGCCCCAAGGCTCCATTTTTTATTCCTTAGGCCTTGCCTTTTCCCCACGCCCATTGCAGCTTTGCAGGTTTTTAGCTTAAGTTTCCCGTCACTAGCTCTGAGGGACTGTCCGATCTAGGTCCCTGGTTCGGCACAATTGCTGGATTTCAGAGTTCAGAGCTATCGAACAGTAGCTCAGCAAGAACATGATGATCAGATCCTGAATCCCCGCAGATGTAGTGGATCTGGGTGCCGGAGAGTGGAGGGTGGTGGTGTGGGGGGATGAGAGTGCACCTGGAGTGCTTGCTTATAAATGGTAGGACATGAGTATTCCTGAAATACAGAACACAATGGAACAGATCATTGAATTTTTAATTGAAAATTACAATCTCCAATCATTGGGATGAGATGATTATTTACAGTGTCACTTTAGTCATAGAAAACACCCTAGTTATGGTTTTGTGTCTGAGTCCTTTATTATTTTAGTGGTTGCTCACCTATTGTGTCATAACTGTATCTGTTTATCTATATTATGTCTCAACACTGTAAAAAATTTAACTTCCATAAATTATTTTCTTATTTTCTCCTTCTTTTAGTAACTAATTTAAATGTTAAATTGTGTTACAGAAAAATGTTATTTGTTCTAGAGGCCATTTATGAGTGAAAGGCTACTACAGGCTTTCTTAGTATGTGTTTTAAAAGCATCCACTCTTTTGGTTCCTGTATACCTTCTTACATCTTCAAGTGGAAAACAAGAGAAATTTACCTGATTTCCTTTCTCCCAGAGGCCAAGAGAAAATGACTGTGAAACTAAAGATAATGCTATTCTACCTAAGCTCGTTTCTGGGTTCCTGAGATGTTAATGAAATATAGCTGCAGAAATGCTTCACCTAAAAAGAAAAGAAAACAAAACAAAACAAAAAAAAACTGGCTCAGTCCTGTTCTGGTCCAGCTTTTACCAATGACATCCCCCCTTCAATCTCTGCTCCTCCCACTGATAACTTTGTTTTGGCGACGGGGGAGGAGCCGATATTAAATGTAAGGTAGGGCCGCACTGCGTCAGAAACAGGGAGCCCAGTTACCCCTAATGGATTGGTACTGTGATTTACTCGGCCTGTTTAATAAATCCATACCCACACCCAGGTAGATGAGGAATGGTGATAGCAGAGGCAGCCCTTGCCAAAACCACCAGGCTGGAACAGGAAGGGGCAGCTCACCATTGCCAGGAGTTCCAGGCAGATGCATAGTAAGGTAACCATTCCTGCCAATTCTCTCACCTGCTAGTTTCTGTATCTGCACTTATGGTCCTCATTTGTTCCTTCCTGTGCACTGGACATCCCTGAACATGGTTTCTTGATTGCCTAAACCTAAGGTATCCATCCTTTCTCCCATTTTGCTGGAAAACTGGCCTTAGCCCTTTCAATCTAGACATCCTTCATTGCCATCACATCCAGCGGCGGCATGGATTGAGCTGAATAAAATTATTCATCAATTCTCTGGCCTGAATAGATCGCAATTAATTTTAGGGCTTGTCAAATTTTAAGGCTCTGTTTCATACCACATATATTTTAAGAATTTGAAAAGTGCTTAATGATTATACATGAATAAGTTTTGAAAGAAAAAAATTATGAAATAAATGGTAGAGTTATAATTGAAGCTCATTCAGAGAAACATTTTTGGTATATTTTGAGTACCAGATAAATGTCAAAGAAGCCAATACAGTAAGAAAAACTACTGAAATAGCATAAATTCCCATTTACAGCTGCTATGGACGAAACGAAAATGTCCTTTACATGGTTGTTCTGTGTGAGAGCATGTTCCAAATTTCTTAGAATGTTATTCAGAATACTATCAAAATTCTATTGTAGAATCTTATTTTGAATACTAAAAATTTTTAAGATTTTTCTGGTGGATTCTTTAGAGTTTTCTACATATCATATGATATCTGTAAATAGCGACAGTTCCATTTCTTTCCAATTTGGATGCCTTTTATTTCTATTTCTTGTTTGATTACTGTGGCTAGGACTTCTAATACTATAGTGGATAATAGTTGGGAGAGTGGGCATCCTTGTCTTGTTCCTCATCTCACAGAAAATCTTTCAGCTTTTCACCATTGAGTGTATTAGCTGTGGGCTTGTCATATGTAGCCATTATCAAGTTGAGGTAAGGTCCTTCTGTACCCATTTTGTTGACAGTTTTTATCATAAATGGATATTGAATTTTGTCAAATGCTTTTTCTGCATCTACTGAGATGGTCATATGATTTTTATCCTTGGTATTTTTGATGTGATGAATTACATTAATTGTTTTGTGGATATTGAAACTCCCTTGTATCCCTGGTATATATTCTTTTAATGTATTGTTAAATTCAGTTTGCTAGTACTTTGCTGATCATTTTTATGTCTATGTTCATTAGGGATTTTGACCTGTAAATCTCTTTATTTATTTTTGTCATTGTCTGGTTTTGGTATTAGGGTAATACTGACCTTATAGAATGAATGTAGAAGTGTTTCTTGCTTTTCAATTTTTTTTGGAATAGTTTGAGAAGAATAAGTATTAACTTTTCTTTAAATATTGGGTAGAATTCACCTGTGAAGCCATCTGGCCCTGAACTTTTGTTTGTTGGGAGTTTTTTGATTACTGCTTCAGTTTCATTGCTATTAATTGGTCTGTTCAGATTCTCTGTTTCTTTTTGGTCTAGCCTTGGAAGATTATATGTTTCTAGAAATGCATTCATTTCTTCTAGATTGTCCAATTTTTTGGCATATGATTGTTCATAGCATTCTTTCATGATTCTTGTATTTCTGTGGTGTCACTTGTAATCTCTTTCAAATTATGATTTCATTTATTTAGGCTATCTTTTTTTCTTGATGAGTCTAGTGGTTTTTCTATTTTACTTATCCTTTCAAAGAACCAGCTACTAGTTTCATCAATAATTTCTATTGTTTTTAAAGTCTTTACTTTGTTTATTTCCACTCTGATCTTTATTACTTTCTTCCTTCTATTTTGGGCTTTGTTTGTTCTTATTTTTCTAGTTCAAAGTTAGATTATTTATTTGGAATTGTTCCTGTGCTCCTCAAGGTAGGCCTATATACCTGTGAACTTTTCTCTTAACTGCTTTTCCTGCATCCCATAAATTTTGTAAAGCTGTGTTTTCATTTCTCTCAAGGTAGGTTTTGATTTTGTGTTTGATTTCCTCTTTGATCCACTGGGTGTTTATTAGCACATTGTTTAATCTCTGCACAAATGTGTTTTCTTCAGGTATTTTCCTGTAGTTGATTTCTAGTTTTATGCCATTTTGGTCAAGAATTGTGCTTGATATAATTTGATCTTGAATTTATTGAGGTTTGTTTTGTGGCCTAATATATGGCATATCCTGGAAAATGTTCCATGTATACTTAAAAAAGTATAACCTGCAATTTTTGGATGGAATGTTTTAAAAATGTCTGTTAAGAAAATCTGGTCTAATACAGCATTTAAAATGAGGTTATTTTGAAACCTTTAGAGAATAGTGAGATTAAAGAAAAAACAAGACACTGGGCGTGCTAACACCAGTCAACATAGCTTCTAATTCAGTCTATCCTTGGGAATTTTGAGTTTAACTAACAAAGAATTGGATCCTTTACAGGGACCAATGGTTGGAATGAGACCAACTAGGGAATTAAGGAATGTATATAAAATCTAGAATTATATAAATCATATATATCATGTGGCGTATCCTGGTCATATTATAAACATCACATGGCATAAGATGGTATCCAGTTGTATTTACATGTGGTTTTCAATTGTAACTGCAGAGAATTGGTCAGGAAACAGTAGTTCCCAGACACTCAGAGAATTAACACTGAAGACAATGATAGGAGTAGTTTGAAGGTGAGCCAAGCTCTTGGTATTACTAGGCAATCTTCAGGTTCATTTTTGCTATCCATGGAGAGTGATAAATCATACCCTATTAACTTACCTAATTGTCCTTAGCTAGCAATATGATATTTAGCCTAGTACTCCTTTAACTTTCATTTAATAGGCCTTTGAGATGGAATACAATATTTAAAAGATATCTTACAGTAGATTAGTGATTTCTGTTCAATATCCTTAAATTATTACTTCAAAATAACAGAACTCATGGAATAGTACTTGTGTCAGTTTGCTCAGCATGTTGGTCTCTGTAGAACTGAGGACCACCACTCCCTCCTCCCTTTTTTGAAGCCACACTAATACGCTGGGAAAACAAATTCAGTTAGCTTTGAACAGTAACTGAAGGACAATTATGAAACAGGTGAATACAAAAGGGTAGACTGTGACGCAATTAATTTTAAAAAATTGTCCTCCAAAAATGTCTGAAGCTTAAGTGTAACATGCCGATTTCAGTGAACATTTTGCAAGGACTGAAATGTTCTAGGAAAATATAAATTAGCTTTTCCTTTTCTTCCTCTGCTTCAGAAAGAGCATATTCCCACTACATATTTGCCAAGCTGTTTTTTCTCTCCTGTTCAATAAATGTTAATTACTTTTTCAATCATTCTATTCATAAGCAACATGGAATTTGTTAACCTCATGATAAAAAGCAATACTAACCTGTAGTCTAGCAATATAGGCAACATCATGGGAAGCAGCAAAAGGCCAGGCCTTTTACTCTAGCCAACACTTTAGAGTTGAAAATACTGTTTTACACACATAGAATACTTATAAAATGCAATTGTATGTAAACATTGTAAAATCCTACACTCAAAAATTCTTACATGAAAAAATAGAAATTTCCAATTGATACTAATAAGTCATTTTAAAACTATAAACACCGATCTTAATTTCGCCTCAAAGCTAATTCTCTTCAAATACAGTAAAATCTGACATTTCACATACATTCCTGCTTTTCATGTTTTAAAAGAAGCCACCTATAGACTTCCGATCAAAATGGAGGTGTAGGATGGAGCTTGCCTCCTCACACACCACATCAAAATTACAACTAAACTGTAGAACAACCATCACTCAGAACCATCAGAAATCCAGTTGACTGGAAGTCTGACGATTATGGAGTTAAAGAAATCACAACCATCCAGACTGGTAGGAGGGGTGGAGATGCAGAGATGTAGAATGGGCTGGTTTTACACTCAAGAGTGCTAGATTAAAAATTCGGGAAGAATGTCTTGGGAGCAAAGAGTCTTAGCACCATACCAGGTCCCCCAACCCAGGGTTCCAGTCCCAGGAAGATACGTCCCCATAACTTCTGTGTGCAAAAGACAGTGGGGATTGAGTTGGTGGAAGAAACTTCTGGAGTCCTAAGCAGTTCCTATTAAAGAACCTGTGCACAGACTTACTCAGGCTCACTCCCTCTGAGCTCTAGCACTGGGGTAGCAGCTTGAAAGGCACCAGTGGCATATGGGGAGAAACTGAAGTGTCTGGCATCAAACTAAAGTGAGAGCTGGGAGAGCTTTCTCTCAGACAAAAGGCAGACAGAGGCCATTGTTCCTTCTCTGAGCCCTCCCCTCACAGAGCCTCAAAGCTGGCAGGTGGATGCCATACCTGAGATTCCATCAACCTGGCTAATGCTGTTTTACCTGCCCTGGAGATCCCCTGAGGCTCCATCCCACCCAGTTTATGGGCTCACAAAAGTTAACAGTGACTTTTCCAAAAGAATGACTGATCTTGGCTCATGCTTCACAACTTCCTAAATTCTCTTAAACAAGCAACAACCAGCCTCAGCTTTAGCTTCAAGCCCCTATACCTCTTGATAAGTGGCCCCAGGCACAGTATTAGCAGTGGCCAGCTTAGAATCATAGCTTGATGTCACCTAGAAACCTCCAAGTCCTGCACAAGGAGCAACCACCTGCAGATTACATTGTATTTCATACAGGGTGTCCCTGATCAAAACACAGGTTGGCTCTGACCTTGGTCTGCACCACCTTGGAAACTCCAGAGTCTGAGGAACCAGTGGACAGCTACAAACGATGTCAGAGCACCACCACCTTGCCCCTACACAGCTGATCTTCCGTAAAGGGCAGAGGTTTGTGGTCAGTAGTCACAACCAGTCCTTTCAGCTCACTGGCTTAGGTAAATCCCTCCCATTGACCTGCCAACAGCAATTAAATCTCAACTATAAGAGGATGGTGTGTTCAGCCCACACAAAGGGTGTACCACAAGTACCAAGCTTAGGTGATAGGGAAGACAATGCCACTGGACCCTACAAGACACCTACTACATTAGGCCATATTACCAAGACATGGAGTCATAGCAGCTCCACCTAAGACATCAGAACAAACACAGGGAGGCTGCCAAAACGAGGAGACAAAGGCATATGGCTCAAATGAAAGAACAAATCAAAACTCTAGAAAAAGAACTAAACAAAAGGGAGATAAGCTATCTATCAGATACAGAGTTCAAAACACTGGTTATAAGGGTGCTCAAGGAACTCAGCGAGGACCTCAACAGCATAAAAAAGAGCCAGTCAGAAATGAAGGAGACACTAATTGAAATAGAGAACAACTTACAACAAGGGAAACAATAATAGTGTGGATGAAGCTGAGAATCAAATCAATGATTTGGAACATAAGGGGGGAAAAAAGCAACCAATCAGAGCAACAAGAAGAAAAAAGAATCCAAAAAACTGAGGATAGTATAAGCAGCCCTTGGGACAACTTCAAGAGTTACAACATTTGTATCATAAGGGTGCCAGAAGGAGAAGAGAAAGAGCAAGAAATTGGAAATCTATTTGAAAAAGTAATGAAAGAAAACTTCCCTAATTTGGTGAAGGAGGTAGACATGCAAGTCCAGGAAACACAGAGAGTCCCAACAAGATGGATGCAAAGAGGCCCATTCCAAGACACATCATAGTTAAAATGCCAAAGATTAAAGAGAAAGAGAGAATCTTGAAAACAGCAAGAGAAAAGCAATTAGCGTCCTACAAGGGACTTCCCTTAAGACTGTCAGCTGATTTCTCAAAAGAAACTTTGCAGGCTAGAAGGGATTGGCAGGAAATATTCAGTCATGAAAAGCAGGGACCTATAGCCAAGATTGCTCTATCCAGCAAAGATATCATTTAGAATCCAAGAGCAGATAAGGAACTTCCTAGACAAGAAAAAATCTAAAGGATTTCATATCACCAAACCATTATTATATGAATTGTTAAAAAAGACTTATTTAAGACAAAGAAGAAGATCAAAACTATGAACAATAAGATGGCAATAAATACATATCTATCGACAACTGAATTTAAGAAACAAACTAAGTGAACAAGAACAGGGAAGAACAGAGTAAGAATAGCACAAGCCTGCTTAGTTAGAGTAGGGCCAGGTTTGTCGAAATGAGTGTATGTTATGCAATGTGAGAAGGAATCCTCAGGTTAATGTGCTGGTTGAAGGCTTGGAGCCGAAAGGTTGGGCAGAGAGTAGAGGTAGCGCAATGAGTATGAGAACTGAGATGCATGGGAAGGCTTTAAATGGAGTATTGCTTATTGACAAGGTAGAGTGTGGCTCTTTTATGGGCCTGTTACTTCTGAAGTTATTACATCCTACCTGGAGTATTTATTGCTCTTTTTGGTATTAAGAAGATCAGTATCTAAAAGTCTATACAGGGGATCTGGCACAAATAACGCCCCTTTTTTATTACAAATTTTTTTAATTACAAAACTGTAAGTATGTAATTCTGTAACATAGCATTATGACACTCAACACATTATGACATTTTAGGTGAAATGTTCAAGTTAAAACTATAAATTATTACACCCATATTATTACACTACCAGCCACACTCAAGTAGGCGTTACTTCTGCTGGACCCTGTATTTTCTATTTCAGTGCAAGTTACACTGTGGCAGATGATTCATCTGGTGGTTTGGGGTATAAATCCTAAGAGATAAAGGGATGGAACTAATGTTTGTTGACTGACCTACTCTCTTATGCCAAACACTGTGCCAGACAACTGATATTCTCTGATCTGTTTTTATTCCCTAAGACATTAATTATTTGATTCTACAAATACTACTATTCTTCAATATGTGAATACTGACTCAGAATTTATTCATTCATTCATTCATGAAATACTTATTTGGCTTTTATTATTCCATAGTATCGAGTACAGTATTTGGTATAAAAGATTGAACTAAAAGAGACATGACCGCTGTCCTTGTGATATTTATAATCCGGGGGACAGATTGACTTTAAATAAACACCTACAGATATACATACCTGTACACATGTACACATTATATACATATAGAATTACAAATTAAATAGTAATTTGTAGTAAATACTATGAAAGAACAAATTCAGGGGCATATGAAATAATGAGGAGGGGAGGACATAATTTACACCGAGTAGTCAAGAAAACCCTCTCATGAAAGTGACATTTGAATAAAGACCTGCAAAGAGCCACATGAAGAGAAAGGATAAAAATTCTAGGCAGAAGGAAGGGTATGTGTGAATATGTTGACATGGAAAACAACTCAGTGTGTTCAAGGTACTGAAAGATGACTGAAATACGGTGACCAGGTGGAGAGTGGTACAAGACGAGGTACCGCTCTTTCTTTCTTGCCCATCTCATCCAATCAATGTTTTTAAATGTGGGTGTTATTATTATTCAGGCATGTTAAGGTCAACAGACTCAGAGACAACTGCTGTGGAAAAGATAGGTTGTTACTCACAGTTGCAAGAGGAGGGGCACACCATGCCAAACAGGGCCATATAGGGAAGCACAGGGTTTGTCAGGAGGCAGAGGGAGTGAGGGGAAAATGTGGACAAGAGCCTTTATTTTGGTTTTCAAGAGAAGAAATGAATGAAGCAGAGTGAGCAGGCTTAGCTTTTGTTAGTTTGGGTAATTTCGGCAGGCCCTGGGGGCACAGGGGCTCTCTCTAGTTGTCTAGTACCTGGACCTTTGGTGAGTAAGGCAAGCGGATAATGGGTCACTGTAAGAGCCCTGTGAGTGAGGGCCCTATAGAGGAGGTAGTTTGAATGTAAGGTCTGGATGGGCTAGTTTGCATATAAAGTCATACTCACAGGCAAGTCCTGACTGTTCCTAGGAAGTGGTATCCCTGGGAGCATCATTCTCCTTAGGATCAGTAAGACCCCAAATGTCAAATCATCAGAAATATAGGAAATGAAAAGGCATGATTAATACAATGTTATTATTCATTTCTCTCTAGTAATCTACCTCTCGGCTATATTTTATTTTCTGTTTCTACCCTAATCCCAAATTTAGGCCCTTAATATGTGCATGCTCATTTTTTGTATGAGGTTTTTAACTGATCCGCCTTGTTCCATTTTCTCTTTCCGTTTGACCCATCTTTCTGGTCATCTATAGATTAGATTTTCTTTAAGAAAAAGTCTTATTTTATTAAGAGATCTAAGAGTTTGAATGGAAATTTAAAGGTGATATAGTCTAACTTATTATATTAGTCAAGGTAGGTAAACCATTGTTGCAATCATTCCCCAAATCTTGGTGGTATAATATGATAAAGGTTTATTTCTCGCTGGGCCACCATCTAATGCAGTTTGGCAGGAGAGTGCTCTGCTCTATTCATTCGTTTATGGTGTAGGTCATTTCCGTTTAGTGGTTCTGTTACCCCTGGACCAATCCCAAATTTCTATAAAAGAGGATCTGAATGCCTAACTTGGGTTAGATGTTATCTTTGGTCTATCACCTGGGGCCACGGTGGAGCAGTTGAGTACTTCAAAGGGGTGCAGTGGTCATTTCTGTGGATTGGAAGTATTTATACAGGATGGGGAATGAGCTGGGCAGATACCATCAGACTAGGTGTTATTGAGTCAGCCATTTTTACTTCATAAGATAGATCTTTATATATTTGGAGAAAATTATCCTCTTCTTTCCCACCAGCTTCGTTTTTTTCTTATCAGAGTAAACACTGTGTGCTTTCTAGAGTCTGGACAATCCAGGTTATTTATACTAGCTCATCAGCTTCCCTCCTAAAACTTTAATTATGACTTTCTTCAAACTTCACTTCCTCTAGGAAGAAGTCCTTAATTAACGCCACTCCTTACTAATTATTCCCTAGCTCTCGATTCCTGCATGGCTGTATTCACCCAATCAAGGGACACTTAACCTTACTGGTACAGTTGCAGTGCACTAATCTTCACCTTTTAAAATTCTAAGTTTCACCTTACACCCCTCATGAAAATTAACTCAAAATGGATTATAGATCTAAATGTAAAATACAAAACTATAAAACTCTTAGAAGATAACGTAGGAGAAAACCTAGGTGACCTTAGGTATGGTGATGCTTTTTTAGATACAACACCAAAGACACAATCCATGAAAGAAATAAATAATTTGACTTCACTAAAATGAAAAAGAAATTTCTGCTCTGTGGAAGACAGCATCAAGGGAAGTAGAAGACAAACTACTGAGAGAAAATCCTTGCAAAAAACACATCTGAAAAAAAATTATTATCTAAAACATGCGAAGAACTCAAAACTCAACAATAAGAAAACAACTCAATTAAAAATTAGGCCAGTGACCTTAACAGACACCTCTCCAATGGAGGTGTGCAGTTGGCAAATAAGCATATGGAGAGATGTTCTACATTGCATGCATCGGGGAAATGCAAATTAAAACAACAATGAGATTCCACTACACATCCATGAGAATGGCCAAAATCCAAACCGCTGACAACACCAAATGCGGGTGAGGATGTGGAGCAACAGAAACACTCACACATTGCTGTTAGAAGGGCAAAATAGTACAGCCACTTTGGACAATAAGTGATATCTTACAAAAGTAACCATACTCTTATCATACAATCCAGCTATCTTGCTCCTTGGTATTTACCCCAAAAAGTTGAAAACTTTTGTCTACACAAAAACATGCACATGGATGTATGTAAAAGTTTTGTTCACAATTGCTAAAACTTTCAAGTTTGGGAAGCAAACTAGGTGTCCTTCAGTAAGTTAATGGGTAAATAAACTGTGATACATCCAGACAATGGAAATATTATCCACTGCTAAAAAGAAATGAGCTTTCAAACCATGAAAAGACAAGGACAAGTCTTCAATGTACATTACTAAGTGAAAGAAACCAATCTGAAAATGCTACATACTGTATAATTCCAATTCATGGAAATTCTGGAAAAGGCACAATTACGGAGAAAATGAAAAGATCAGTGGTTGCCTGGGGTGGAAGTGGGGAGACAGAAATAGGCAGAGCCTAAAGAATTTTTAGGACAGTGAAAATATTCCAAATATTTTAATGATGAATGTATGTCATTATACTTTAGTCAAAATCCATAGAATGTACATCAACAGAGAATTGCATAGTAAACTACAGACTTTGGGTAATTATGATGTATCAATATAGGTTCATCCATGGTAAAAAAAAAAAATGTATATACTACTCAGTGATGTTGATGTTCATGTGTGGTAACAGAGAATATATCCCATATCTCTGTAACTCGTATATACATCTCAGTTTTACTGTAAACCTAAACTTCCTTTGAAAAATAAAGTCTTTAAAAAATTCCATGTCTTGCCCATTGAGGATGAAGACCGGGTCTTCTTCCTTTAAGTTCATTATAGCATAGTGCTAATTCTGTCCTGAATCCTGTCCAAAGACTTAATAATACTTCCCTCCTCAGAAATATTGTTATGTTTATAGAAAGCAATAAAAATTCAATTATCAGTTAAATCTGTATTGTGCATTGTCCTTCAACTGGTCTAAGAGGTGGCGTAGTTTATTCATAAGAAATGGAAATTCCCAGTTACTATTTATTGAGGTTCACCACGCACTGGGAACTCTACTGTGCACTTTTATGTGTATTATCATTTAATCTTTGCAATAAGCCGATAAGCCTACTATTATTATTTCCAAGATTACACAGCTAATAGCTGGCTTATCTAATGCTGGAATCCAAGTCTGTCTAAGTTTCCAAGCTCTCGCATCAACCACAACTCCGCACTGACACACATTAATAAACTGGCGAAGCTGGCATTCCCATTGCAGCCCTTTACTTTCCCAGTCCTCACCCTTTCCATTATGGAAGCCTCATCCCGCCCTCTTGCCTTGTCCACTGTGGGCTGTTTTGATCAAAAAGGAGATCTGTTTTATTGAAGGAAGGAAATGTATTTGGTTTAGTAGCTATTATAAATGAAATATGTTAGGTCAGTAAATTCGGAGGGACACTGGAAGTAAGAGACCAGATAAAGAGGGCGAGTGTTCCCAGAGTTTGCATTCCTGTGACTTGAGGGTGCTGAAAGTCAAGAGCAAAGCTGAAGCTTAGCCAGGAGGAGGGCGTCCAACTCTAACCGACCAGTTGCCTGGGTTTCAGGATCCCCTCCTCAATTTCCTAAGACAAACAACATGCAAACGATGTAAACAGTAGTAAGAGTGAAGTAACCTGTGTAGTTAGGTCTGAAGCCAGATGTGGTATAGTTAGCTCCATTTGGAGAATGATCTTGGTGGTGGATTGGGAGGGGTTTGCATCACAGCAAAGGAGGAGACCATGAGTACAAGCATCATGTGCAAAACAAAGTTAAGTGCTGGCTGGTGTAGCTCAGTGGACTGAGTGCTGGCCTATATGAACCAAATAGTTGCTGGTTTGATTCCCAGGCAAGGCACATGCCTGGGTTGCAGGCCAGGTTCCCAGTTGGGGCCATGGGGGTCTGCGAGAAGCAACCAATCAATGTATCTCTCACAAATTGATGTTTTTCTTCCTCCCTTCTCCGTATAAATAAATAAAATCCTCTGTGAACTTAAGTGCTTCTTAAGTACTGTGGGCTTAGCATCCTATGATTTGGTTAGTCTGAGGATAAACTGAAAAATTGTTAGCCTACGTGACCATACCTGTTCCATCTGATATTTAGAGTTGTGCAAACAGATGCTGCACTCATCAGCTCTGGGAGACCATGGAGCTTGTTCTCTTGCTGGGTTTTAACACTGAACCTAAATTAACAGTTATTAATTATATAGTCATTATTATAAAATATCAATATTATAGTTATTAATCCAGATACCCCCCTTGCAGTCATTAGTTTCTGTCAAGGATGGCTGAGCCCCAGCTGGTGTGGCTCAGCTGGTTGGGAATTGTCCTGTGAGCTGAAAGGTTGCCAGTGCAATTTCTCATCAGGGCACATGCCAGGGTTGCAGATTTGGTCCCCAGGGTTGTGATGGAAGGCAACCAATAGATGTTTTTCTCTCATATTGATGTTTCTCACCCTCTCTTTCTCCCTTCCTTCCCCCTCTCCCTTCCTTCCCCTCTCTCTAAGATTAAAAAAGAAAGCAAGAAAGCAAGCAAGCAAGAAAGAAAGAAAGAAAGAAAGAAAGAAAGAAAGAAAGAAAGAAAGAGAGGGAGGAAGGAAGGAAGGAAGGAAGGAAGGAAAGAAGGAAGGACGGAAAGAAGGAAGGAAGAAAGAAAGGAAGAAAAAATTAGAAAAGAAAAAAGATGGCTGAGTGCCCTGAGGCTCGGTAGCGTATTGTCCTGCAAACCCGGAGGTCATGGTTGGATTCCTGGTCAGGGTCTGGGTTATGGGTTCAGTCCTGGGATGGGGCGTGTATGGGAGGCAACCAATCGATGTTTCTCACATAGATGTTTCTCTCCTGCTCTTTTTCCCTTCCTTTTTCACTCTCTCCAAAAAAAAGAAAAAGAAAAGAAAAGAAAAAAAAAATAAAAAGAAGGTTGAGCCCACACAGAGGCTTAGGCTAAGACAGAAGAAAGTCAATATCCAGGGCTGACCCTGGAACTCTTGTTCTATTGTAAACAATCTCTTGTATCCCCCAGGCTTTCTCTAAAATCTAAATCTCAAAAAATGGTTGTAATGGCAAATGGGTGGGTGCAGACTAGTTCAGTTTTTTTCCATGGCGATCTCTAAACAAGCGGCTGTCAAACTTCAGCAAGCATCAGCATCGTTTGGAAGGCTTATTAAAACACCAATCTCTGAGCCCTACCCTCAGTTTCTGATTCAGTAGATCTGGAGTGGAGCCTAGAATTTGCATTTCTAACAAGCTCCTAGGGATGATAATTCTGCTGGCCTGGAACCACAGTAAGCAGCAGTGTCTGATAAAAATTATAAGCATAATACAGAAATTCTTGAACTTGTAAAGGTGGGAATGACTATATCTAATTAGGATGATCAGAAAGTTTCAAGTTTATTATGGGAGACACAGATATGAATAGAACACTACTTGTCTCTAAAGCTCTTTAAGTATAAAAGTGGTGTAATTTATATTCGTTTCACTGATAGTTCCTAGCACTTTTGAAAAAGAGAATTAATACATTGTGTCTCTTTTAATGTGCTTCTTTGTTCATTATGCGCTGCAAAAACCCCTTAGGGTGCTCAAATAAATACATTTAAAAATGTATTTTAAAGAGATGTATCACTTTCTATCTGTGTGCTGATATTTGTTCTATATGCATAGAAAAAACTGGGGAGGATAAATACTGTCTTGCTTTATCTATTGGCAAATTGTTTTCATTTGTGATGAGGTGAATGCTCCCTTTTGTAATTTAAACTTTTGCAGTAAAAAATAAAATATTATTTTGGGGAAGGAGGATATTAACTTGCTTTTGGCAAAAAGGGGTGGAAATAATAATACTTCTTATGTTGCCTGAGTACTTTTGTTAGACATACGTTACCTCATTTATCCCTCACCGTCACTCTGCAGGGCTGTGTTATCTTCATTTTGCAAGTGGGATTCAGAGAAATTACTGCATTTCATCAATTCTAGGAAGAAATTAAGAAAAAGCATTTTAAATCTTTGAAATCTGAATGAATTTGATAAAATAAGATAAATTGCACTATTAAATATTACGCATAGTGTTCTCATTCATGGTTGAATTAGCTCTAAGTCCTGTAACTTTTCCCCATTAAATTGCATTATCTTTTGTTACAAAAGCAGATATTTTGCCTCTTCTCCAAATTTTCTTTCTCTCCCTCTTACACACACACACACACACACTTTCTTTCTCTCATTCTATTTCTCTCACGTGCTCTTACATCTCAGTACAAACTAAAAATACCCTGTTGGTAAGATGGTCTGCCTTATGTCAAGTCTTATGCTTACTCTGAGTCGGTAAACTTCATCTGTCTAACTAAGGGTTAGGCTCCTTTTTCCTGCCGAATCACACACTGCATCTGCCTTGTTCAATTCCATTTTACCCACAACCCTTTAGAATAAGTTGCCTTTAAATATTTGGTTAATTAGACAAATTAATCCTGACTGAAGCAATAAATACATTTTTATTTTCCTCGGGCAAGTTAGCTACCCCGGGCCAACCCTTCTCACACCATCTCAGATAATTGGCCTGTGTTCCTGGAACGTCAGTTTTACTTGAAGATTTACTTGAAGGAGAAGTAGGGCATTGAAAACATAGATTAAAACCCTTGACTAAAGTATTTTTATACTAAAGCAAATGTGAAAATATTATGGGATTGCAGGAGATATCCATGTGTATTTTCAAGGTAAAACTTAATGAAATCTGGAGCAGATGGTAGACCGTTTATGGCAACTTATGATTGAAACCATAGACGTTAGAGCAAGGCTCTAAACCCTAGCTCTACCCATTTCTAACTGTGTACTTGGGCAAGTGGCTTAACCTCTTTGTGTCCTAGTTTCTCAGTCTACTCATTTATAAAATGGAAATAATAATACCATCTGCCTTATAGGGTTTTGAGCATAAATTGTAAGTCTATGTTAAGTGTTAGAACAGTGACTGGTACACAGTGAGCTCTCACTAATGTTATCTATATTCATTTATATTTATACTTCCTGGTGTCTCAGGGGCAATTTTTTTTTTTTTTTTTTTTTTTTTTTGCTCTTCTCTTTTGTTAAGGTGACTTGGCATAAATGTTCGAGAAGCCCTTCCTCAGGATTCTCTCCAGTATGCTGCACTTGCCTCTCTTCTGTTGGTCTTTTGTAATGTTTCAGGAATGCACTGTTTTCTTTTCTCATTTCTTTTTTTACAGCACCATTAAAAACAAAGAGTAGCTGTTTTAGGAATTTGGAAAGTGAGACTCTCAGTTTCATTCATGTTTAAAATAAAATAACCTAATAATTGGGAATAGAGTGCCATAGTGAAGATTTCAGAGGCAGAGAAGTAAAGAATTTGAAAGTCTCAACTCTCCCCAGAAACTAAACTTGGACCCACTAGTCATTAAATATAAAGTCTGTAATTAAAACTTTCTCTTGTAAGACTTGGGATATGTGTAGCCTCATCTGGTTATGGCTCACTTGGGAATAAATTTTCTGACGCCAATGAGATTTAAAATAAAGCATAGTGTCTCTTTATTTGGTTAACATTATTTCTGCACTTTGTTTTCCTTGTCAGCTTAAAAAGGAGGAGCAAAAAAGCAAAGCACCCTGCCACCCTGCCAGAACTTGGCAGAAGAGTTTCAGTGAACAAAAATTTTCCACCTACAGCAGTGTTTGAAGTAGCTGCACAGAGAGGGACCCACACACTGTTCTTGCTGCATCAGAACATTGTATTTTATAAAGCTTAGAAAGCCCAGGTGCCTGGAAGCCACAGGAAAACACCAGTGTGTGGGACTAGAGGGCACGTGTCCCCTGTTCTTTCTTGCCTCTTCCATCCGATATTATCTTTGGCTCAGTGGTCCAGGAATAAGAGGCCAGATACTCCATTTACCACCACATAGCTGGACCCAACTCTGCCATCGCTTCCACTGCCAGAACATAAATGATTGGAGGGCAGAGGGCAGGACACGAGCAGCCTAAGAAATTGGAGATCAGTGGGAACGGACCCTGCCTTTGCTCCCCCAGTTCACCAACCAATATTTTCTAGGCTTGTGATTTTTGCAACTAGAAATAAAAGCATACACATATTGACCATAACTCATTGTAACTGAGTGCCTGTAAGCTGCTGTGTACTAAACTCACAACCACTATAGAGCAGACATTATTATTTCTATATCAAAGGTGAGCTTGAGGTATAGAAGAAAAAGTTGGGTAAATTATTCAAGGTCACAAGTAGGTCACTGTATTAGTAAGGGTTTTTTCAGAGAAACAGAACCAACAGGAGATATATATTTATTATGAGGAATTGGGTCACACATTTATGGAGGCTGAGAGTCCCGTAGGAAGATGATATCTGCCATCTGCAAGCTGGAGATCCAGGAAAGCCAGTGGTGTAATTCACTTCAAGTTCAAAGGCCTGTGAACCAGGGGAGCTAATGGTGTGAATTCCAGTCCAAGGGCAGGAAGAGTTGAAATGATATGTCCCCGGTCACGTAGTGTCCCAGAAAAAAAAAGGGATGAATTTCTTCGTCTTCTAGCTTTTGTTCTATTGATATGTAGGCCCTCAATGGATTGGATGATGTCCACACACACTGGGGAGAGCAATTTATTGTGTCCACTGATTCAGGTGCTAATCTCACCTAGAAGTACCCTCACAGACACACTCAGAAGTAATGTTTAATCTCGGCATTCTGAAGCCAGTCAGTGTGACACATGAAGTTAGCCAGAGGTAGCAGGTGTTGGAACAGATTTGACCACTGAGTCAAAGCCCATTAAATCAACTTACTCTCAGTGAATAACTAATTGCATCGTACAAAAGCGTACACTTATTTGTAGAGTGTCTATGGGTGACTTGAGGGTTGCCTCACCTAAACTGGCTGATGTCGACTAGGTGGCTGGCTGGGGTAGCTCTGCTTTATGTGCCTGTCACTTTCTGTCTGAGACCAGCAGGTTAGCCTGAACCTGTGTATGAAGGAAAGTGGAAAAACACAAGATTTTTTAAGGTCAATGCTTGGAACTGGCATACTCACTGCTGCCTCATTCTGCTGGTCAACACAAGTCAGAAGGCCGAGTCCAGTGTCAGGGAACAAAGAGATATACTCCACCTCCACGGCATGTAGTGGATGCCGTGCCATACCTCCTCATCCCCTTTCAGAACCAAGCACTCATTCCCTCAGCTTCTAGGAATGTTGTTTGTTCATGATGGCTTACAAACAGTCCCTCTCCAGCCCTGACTCCCATCCACCCACTTCACTCCCCAACTCAGGTTTCCCCATCCCCACTGCCTACCGGGAGCTGCCTGCCCTCAGCTGAAGGACACCCCTTTGCCCAAAGATGCCCCTGTGGGATACCTACATGCAGTGACTGGTCAGATGTGAGAGCACAAAGACTGGACCTCATCTCAATTCAAAACGTCTCTGAGGGGTCCTCCCACTTCCGGAGCTTCCCATTGGGTTGACTGAAGCCTCAGTTGAAATTGTTAGTCCCATTTTTCTCTCTGCCTAACTTTGTGTTCCAAAGAGCACTCAATAATTACCACCTGCCAATCTAACCTTCCACATGGGAGGAGTTCCAGAGACAACAGCCAAGGACATGGATAGAGTATAGGAAAGAACCACACCTAGCAATACAATTTACCACAACTTTGCAGTTAACAAGTAGGCTGAGCTGCATCCCAACTTGAAACAAAAAGTATGAGTTGGAGAAAACACCGGGTCTCTGTCTGAAATGTCCTCATATGTATTTAAATCAATGACATATATTTGAGATGAAACTCAGTTTGTAAAGGTGGGTGGTCCGGAAGAGTTATGGGCAAATGGAAACTGTAAATTGAATTAAATTCCAAGTGTTGGTAGGAGTTTGGTATTCTAAAGTGAAAAATGCAGTGAATTTATTTTGTGGATAATCACTTTAATAACTTATTGATTTTTCTAAGTCAGGTTTCATATAGCAGCATTTTATTTCATTTTTATTAACCCATTTCAGGTTTTTATAACTCCATGTGTGAAATTATAGCATGTCATCATAAATTTATTTTTGAGCTCTGATTCTTAGTGGATTTCCTTTGCATTAATTTAAACTGATATGAACCTTAGCAGATTCAAGGGACTCCGGGAAGATCTGGGAGCAGGATTGTTGGAAATGGGTACCATGGAAATAATGAACGGAGCAGATGAACATCACAGGAGAAGAAACTGTGGGCCAAGCAGTGTTTCTATAGTAAACAAGCAGGAACAGAGAAAGGAGATGCTTTGACCTATTCAGGGATGGGTTTTCATAAGACAGCTATAGAAGAACAAGTTAGCAAGAAAATCAAGAGTTCCAGTCAAATGTTGCTTCCATGCTCTTTGTGAGCTCCAGAGGTGAGAAGGGCAAGTGGGCCAGAGAGGATGTCAGAAAACTGGTGCCTGGAGACCTGGGGGCCCCAGCGTCAGGGAGGAACAGGCAGGCAGTAGTGCGAAATGCCAGTCATGTTTGTATTCATTGTCCTCCTACTTTCCTGGGAAAGTTGAGGCTCTCTGATATGTTTACTATATCAGCCAGGGTCCCAGAAATGTTCTTGATGTTTTACACAGAGAAAACTAGGTTCAAGAACTTGGTTATACAGGAGATAACAGAGCACCTTAGCCTCAAGAGGGAGAGTGAGAAACCCTTGAGATTAAGAGCAGAAAGCCTGAAACCCAAGGGAAGAAAGGATCCAGCGTCCCTGAGCAGAAGCGGCGGGAACAGCAGTCTTTGCAGTGGCAGCGGGTCTGCAGAAGAGACGGCCTCTGCCACAGACAACGCTTGAAGCAGAACGAGAGCGGGAGAAGCCCCCTGGCTTCTCCATTTCTGCCCTAAGGTCTTCCTTCAATCCACAGGCACTCCCTGCCCCCAAAACTGGCTGAACTGATGCTGGAAAGAGAGGGCAAAGGGAACTGGGAAAAGCAATGCTTCGTGATATGGAGCAGGGCAGGGTAGAGCAGAGGATGGATCTGAGAACAAAAACAGGTCGAGGCTAGAAACAGCCTCAACTACCTTCCTCTCCTCGGAAATGTCTTCCTTCTCTTCCGTCTCCATGAATCTCTGATGCCTGCACCAGCCTCGCCCAGGCTCCCGTCACAGCTGGTTTACAGTTGCACACAGTGGGTAAGTGGCACCAGCAGGAGGCTGGCAGGTGAGGGGAAAGGTCGGGTTATTCTTCCCCATTCTTTTGTGACTCCTGCTTTGGAGTCACATCTCTGGCTGAGGTGTTGTCGCTCCATGACTACAGATCCTGCTGGCGGACACTCCACTATGGTCCCAAGTCTCACTAGGACTCGCTTAGGAGCGTAATAGCTTCTTTTTATTGCTGATCTCTGGCCTTCTTAATAGCCCTTGTTGGTATTCTTAATTATACCCACAGTTATGCCTGTAGTATTTTTATTAAAGCCTCTTCATTTGAACAGCTTGGGTTGCATTCTGTTTCGTGCAGGACCCACGTTGACACCCTGACCTCCTGTACTCTTTCCCAAACTCCTTGCAAATGTCATGCTTTCCCGCTTCGTAGATCTGCAGCGTGATACAGCAGAAAGAGCCCTGGCCTTCACGGTAGACAGACAAGGTTTTATTTCTGATTCAATCACTTAATGACTGGGTAACTGGCTGGGAAAGTGTTTTAACCTCCTGAACCTCAGTTTCCTTGCCTCCAAAGTGGGACTAATGATGGATTTTAGTTGGATTAAATGGGAAAATCTGTACCTAGCCTGTGTGTTCCAGGCACATCATCAGCCTGCTATCACAAAACAAGGTCTACATTCTTTTTATATTTCAATTTTTATGGCATGAATTTCAATCATACTTGACTTCAGGAATTTAACTCCCTTCCCAAAAGTTCCCTTGCTAACCTGTTTCTTTTGCAGTTGCCATGGGCTTCTGTCCTTTTTTTTTTTTTTCTTCTGCCCTGATCCCCTCATGACCAGCATCTGCTTGCAAGGCCACTTGCTGAGGCCTTGCCAAGGCTGAAGTTTATCCAGGGTCACTGTCCATCAGGAGAACACAGCCCATGCCAAGGGTGTTGACTCGTAATGCTCCCAAAGAGCCTGGTCCTTGGGAAGCCTCCATGTGGCCTGCTTCTGTGGAGAGGAATGGGGAATGGCTGTAAGCCCTCTCAGTCCCAAACATGCAGAGCCTCTCAGAGTCGCTCTAACTAGTTCCTCACCTAGTTTCACATGAAAACAAAACAACCCACAGAGGTTCTGGAACTTGCTTCCACCCTCTCTTCTAAAAGGATGTCATGGCCAGGGCTTAGAATGGGAACAGATACTTTGCCATCTGCTCCATTTTCCTCCTCTCCCGCCCCCGCCCGCCACCCCGCAGTTCTCCCCCAGACCCCACACCCTCCTGCTTCTTCCATTTTCCAAACAAACTTCTATATCCATCAACCATTGTGGGATGAAACAGGGAGGCTCCCTTAGGGAGGAGAGCTCCAGATGTCCTCTGTGTATGAGTCAGAGACCACTCCAGTCACACAAATGATTCCTGGAACAATACTTGGAAATGGTATATTCTTAATAAATGGTAGATAGCATTATCATATAAATAAGGAATCTCATTTCTTGCCATTCAGATGCTACACGCTCTTCAAGGTTCAACTTAGATGTCAGCTCTTACAAGAAGCCTGGCTGTACACTGTTCAGTCGACAGCGCCCCCTCCCTCTGTCTTAGTTTTCTGGGGCTGTAGTTACGACGTACCAAACACTGGCTGGCTTAAAACAACAGAAACGTAAGCCCTCGCAGTTCTCGAGGCTACCAGTCCGAAATCAGTGTGTTGGTAGGCCCGCCTACCAAAACACTGTCTGCTCGAGGGGAGAATGCTTCTTTGCCTCCTCCTGGCTTCTCGTGGTCCTCTGCAACCCTCCGTGCCCCTTGCTCTGTAGCCGCATCAGCCCAAACTGTCTGTGTTGTTTAATGGATGTCTTCATCTTCACAGGTGTTCCCTATCTTATAAGAACACCAGTCCAAGCGGATTAGGGCCACACCAAGGACTTCATTTCAACTTGATCATGTTTGCAAAGACCCTATTTCCAAATAAGGCCACATTCTGAGGTACTAGGGATTAGGACTTTATATATCTTTTTGAGGAACATAACTCAACTCAAAATACCCTTCAATAAATCTAAAATCCAATAGCAACAACCTCTTTCTCTTTTGACATCCATAACATTTTAGCTTCTTTTTAAGCAATTTATCTTTTATGTCCCCTCACAACACTCAGCACCCCCAGGGCAGAATTTATTTCTGATTTACTTGTTTCCCTGACAATACCTGCGCGGCCATATAGGTCTGATAGCTAATCAGTGACTGGACTCTTTTTCTGACTCACAACCAATCCACTGGACTGGAACATGCTGCCACCTGCTTGGTGTGTGCATTTGTGAGTTCCTTGTGTTTTCAGCTCTTTGGTTCATTTTTTTTCTCTCAAAAGAATATAGATCAGGAGGGTGGGCTTGGCTGGCTGAATAGCTGGCTACTGACTGACTCAGGTAGTTAAATATTTATGTTTTCTGGGAGTGAACAGCAGACTTTACTCCGCCAGGGAAACAATCTTGTTTGTCTCCAGTTTATGGCTCTTTTTTCTTCTTCTTCTTTTTATTTTCAGCATCCTGATGATGTCCTTAGTTACAGTTGCTATGGAAGTACTGTAGAGTTTCCTGCAGTGCTGGGTGGGGTGGTGCCTGGAGCCCGCTTTAGTGCAGATTTATGGTGATGCTCAAGCCATGGGTTTCATTTGCTAGTTTTATGGCTTAATAATTGGTTGCCATCAAGGGGGTGATATGCATTTATTTTGGTTCCCTGATTTATCCCACTGATTTTTTTTTCCTTTTGCATTGGCTCGGGAGTACTTGTCACCTTCTTAAATATTCAACCCATGATTTCACAGAATATAATGGCAGGGCCAGCCCCATCTTGTCATGGAATAAATCGGTAAATGGATGCAGTCCTTTGGTATCAATGTGGCGAGGGGAGATCCAGGCTTGTTGAGGGACTTGAAACCTTTTAAGGATGTACCGTTTCAGAATTGAGAATGAGTAATTACCATTAGTCCCCTTATACTGCCCACCCCAGCAATCACCACACTGTTGCCCACATCCATGAGTCCTTTTTCCTTTCTGCTCGATCCCTCCACCCCCCATCCCCCTTAGGTGTCATCCTGCTCCCCATCTATGAGTCTGCTCCCATTTTCCTTGTTAGTTCAGTTTGTTCATTAAATTCCACATGAGTGAAATCACATGATATTTGTCTTTCTCTGACTGGCTTATTTCACTTAGCATAATGTTTTCCACGTCCATCCATATTGTTGCAAAGTATAAAATTTTCTTCTTTCTTATGACCAAGCAGTATTCCATTGTGTGAATGTCCCGTAGTTGTTTTATCCACTCATCTACTGATGGGCTACTTCCATATGTTGTGATTGTAAATAATGCTGCAATGAACATAGAGGCGCTTCTGTTCTTTTGAGTTAGTGTTTTGGGTTCCTTTGGATATATTTCCAGAAGTGGGATCTCTAGGTCAAAAGGCAGATCTATTTTTAATTTTTTGAGGTAACTCCATGCCGCTTTCCATAGTGGCTGCACCAGTCTGCATTCCCACCAACAGTGCAAAGGGTTCTCCTTTCTCTACATCCTTGCCAGCACTTGCTGTTGATTTATTGATGATAGCCATTCTGATAGGTGTAAGGTGGTATCTCATTGTGGTTTTAATTTGCACTTCTCTGATGATTAGTGAAGTTTTATATGTGTATTGGCCATCTGTATGTCCTCTGGAGAAGTGTCTATTTAGGTCCTTTGCCCATTTAAATTAAAAGATTTTATTTATTTATTTATTTTTAGAGATGGCGGAGGGAAGGAGAAAGAGAGGGAGAAACATCAATGTGTGGTTGCCTCTCTTATGGCCCCAACTGGGGACCCGCCTGCAACCCAGTCATGTGCCCTGGCTCAGAATTGAACCAGCAATGCTTTGGTACACAGGCTGGCACTCAATCCACTGAGCCATACCAGCCAGGGCCCATTTTATAATTGGTTTGTTTTTTTGGTGCTCATTTTTGTAAGTTCTTTATAAATTTTGGATATTAACCCCTTGTCAGATGTATCAGTAAATATGTTCTCCCATTCTGTGGATTGTCTTTTAATTTTGTTGATGATTTCCTTGGCTGTACAAAAACTTTTTAGTTTGATGTAGTCCCATTTCTTTATTTTTTTCTTTTGTTTCCTTTGCCTGGGAGATAGATCCAATAAAATATTACTATGAGCAATGTCCGAGATTTTGCTGCCTATGTTTTCTTCTACTATTTTTATGGTTTCAGGTCTGACATTTAAGTCTTGATCCATTTTGAATTTATTTTTGTGTGTGGTATCAAAAGGTGGTCTAGTTTCTTTTTTCTGCCTGTATATGTCCAGTTTTCTCAGTATCATTTATTGAATAGACTATCTTTAGCCCATTGCATATGCTTGCTTCCTCTGTTGAATACTAATTGACTATAAAGATGTGGGTTTATTTCTGGGCTATGTGTCTATTTTTGTGCCAGTACCAGGCTATTTTGATTACTATGGCCTTGTAGTACAGTTTGATATTGAGTAGCATGATTCCTCCAACTTTGTTGTTCTTTCTCAGGATCACTGTTGCTGTGTGGGGCATTTGTGGTTCCATATAAATTTTTGAAATTATTTGTTCTATTTCTGTG
The DNA here is from genome assembly GCA_004026545.1 of Mormoops blainvillei. NCBI lineage: Eukaryota > Metazoa > Chordata > Mammalia > Chiroptera > Mormoopidae > Mormoops > Mormoops blainvillei. The sequence goes on along the minus strand of PVJD01001954.1, from coordinate 1,190 downwards.
AAATACACCATTGGAATCTTGATAGGAATTACGGTGAATCTATAGATTGCTTTGGGTGGTATGGACATTTTGATGATGTTAATTCTTCCTATCTATGAACACGGTATGTACTTCCACTTATTTGTATCTTCTTCTATTTCTTTCTTCAGGGTCTTACAGTATTCCAAGTACAGATCTTTTACACCCTTGGTAAGGTTTATTCCTAGGTACTTTATACTATGTATAGCAATTGTGAATGGGATTGTTTTCTTAATTTCTCTTTCTTTTAGTTCGTTATTAGCATATAAAAATGCAACTGATTCCTGGATATTAATTTTATTATCATGCTATTTTGCAGAATTCATTTTTCACTTCTGCTGGTTTCTTTGAAACATTTTCAATTTGCTCATTTTTAGCAAAAAATTTTTTGTGTGTTGAATGCAGTTGGTTTCTAGCACTGACTCATTTTCCAAATACAAGTATAATTTTTTTTCCCAGTTGACTTTCTCCTGCCAGCATGTTGTCCAACTCTTCTTTAAAGTGCTGTCAGAACATGGTTAGCTCATCATTAACAGGAAACAGGCTTCTTGCCCACTCTTACACAAGTAGAATGAAGTCCGATAACTTGATTAGTAAATTAAAGAAGAATAAAAAAAGAGCACTTAGAAATCTAATTTCTGGGCTCAGGATTATTATTATGAGACACTTGAATAAATGAAATACCCAGAAATGAGAAGAAAAGCTGCAATTTGCATGGTTTTGAATAGAATGCAGCAGAATTTCCATTTAACTTTCAATATCAAGTAGTTATAATGTGAGTCAGTGTAAATAAATCAAGAAACCAAGGATTTATGGAAGACAACAGTAGTTTCATATGTGCAGACAAGTATTTAGGCAACTTAGCATGAAAACTTGGCCATATTGCGCAGGCCTATTTTTCTGTATTTAGATTTTTGATGCAAATTCTATCTCTGTCTCTAAAAAATAAACCCAGAAGGCCTTCAGAGCCAATAGTGAAGAACTGTTTACTAAAGTGCCAATATTGTCAGCTCTAAAATATCAGAATTTTCAGTTCCATCTAATCAAATAATCATCTTGACAATTTTTGCAGCCATAGTTGCTTATGGAACTGAGAAAAGTGACTATTTGTTTAAGACAAAGTCCAAGGCTAATGAAACACGTAATATATAGTACAGATTTGATTCAACCAT